>JAEBDU010000098.1:3318233-3498214 GCA_016802625.1 Heliconius numata
CTATAATATTTACTATAGCGACCGTCCAGTCTATAAACTACGTCTATTCTGCCTCCGTGAACGTTTTTGGAATCTTTACGACATGAATAGACGCGTATCAAATTACATCTTAGAGCATGTTAGTTGACCTATCGAACTACTCGATAAAGATAAAGTTAATCGTTGACGAAATATGTTAACACTACATTATTTTGGTTTTTAATGTGACGAACGAAACTTATACGACGTCAAGTTGATTCTATTAGAATTTTTATAGGTATGCGTATCAAATATTTCAAAAAAACCTAATAAATTTGCATAAGATAAGATTTGAAAATATAAATTAAAAATTAAATTAATTCCGTGTAGGTACCTACTATATAAAAAATAATAAAATATAAAAAGTATAGCTAATAAGGAAAACTGTGTCAAAATTTGCAAAGTCGTTTCCTTAGATGTAAATTATATAATTTCCCATTTTCTATAAGTATATAGGTATAACTCCTATATAATTATAAATTTGAAAATTAAGTTATTTAGTCCACGACGACACCTGATCTCAAATCATTGATATTCTCAGTTTTATTAGGTATAAATATATACGCATATATTCATTTATACATATAAAGCTTCCTCTCGAATCACTGTCTATTAATAAAAACACCATAAAAATCTGTTGCGTAGCTTGAGAGTTTGGAGCACATATACTTAGATGGAAAACGAAGAATATTTTATACTATGTAAAGAAGATATATCAATACGAACAAATTTATATCTAAATTGTAAACGAACGAATAATTGTAAAAATACGAACGAATTACAATTACAATTATTAACAAATTTACCAATCATTTTTTAACGTCACGCTGTAGTAGGGTACACAGAGTGAGACTTATGTTAAGACATTCCGCTCCCCACTTTCCGCTGAATTCTTTGCGTGTTGAGTGGCCACGCCGTGCTTTGCCTCAACGCAGCCTTTCTATCTATTCCCCTCTTCTGGGTAGGAAGAAGGAATCTAATGTTAAAACGCTCTCTTCACCACTTTCCACCTAATTGCGAAAATATAAAAATATGAAACATTTCATTTTCTCAAGCGGGGATCATACCCACAATCTGTCACATTTACAGACACACGCATGTGCCTCTGCTCCAGGACTGACCTCATTATAAACCATGAAGTTATAAATAAAGAGGTTATAAATTAGAAAAAGAAATCCAACTCCTCAACATCCTACCCCGTCGGATATTCAGGCGGTTTTACCAGGGCGGGATATGAACGAGTGTGCAAACAGGCGGCTCGTTTGCGCGCTTTGATTCGTCACGAGGGCCACGGCCAAATGTAACGCTTTAATTAGCCAGAACAAATAATTTGCCAATTGATGTGGTGGTCGGTTTTAAAATTAATTGATATGTTTTAAAATATATAGATAGATATCTATCTATCTATCTAGATATGATAATATTTAGTCAAGGCAAACCGCGGCGTTAAGTTTCGCAACTCTACACGGAATGCCTTAAAAATTCAGCGGAAAGTTGGGAACAGAGTGTTTTTTTTATTTTATTTTTTATGGAAAAAGGACAAGGCAAACGAGCGTTCGGGTCACCTGATGATGATCACCGCCGCCCACGACCCCGTGCAGCACCAGAGGAAGTGTTAATAATAGGTTCCCTCTACTATTCCGCTATATGCGGGATACACCGTGAGGTTTGAAAAATGCTTGCTGAGAAATATTTGTTATTGCCTGATATTATGAGATTGTAAGTATTTTGCTGCATTTTAGTCTAAGTATGGGCAGAGTGGCTTTAATACTAAGATTTAAAATAATTCCAAAATTTCATTAAGTATAATACTGTATTATCAGCTCATTTTAATTTTTAAAAAAGTATATATTATAGTAATATAAAAAATATGTTCATATATGCATGTGTAAAACATAAATCTATAAATACATCTATTAAATACTAAAGTAACACGAAAACGAGGGCTAAAATGATTTCAAACCGTAGTACTATTTATATCAACAATATTATCTAAACGGGAGACGGAATAATAACAGAGTAAATTAATTATTCTCCGTTCCGAGGGCATATCGCGGCTCCGTAAGGGCCTGGGTGTAGAGCCCAGCTAAAATGAAATCGTCTCAGAAAAAGGGGTTTATTTTAATGCCCATCACAGAATAAATGCTTGGGACAATAATGTGGGATTCGTCGGTAGATATAAATTTTCTAATAAAAATACGCTACTCTGAGTTGAATTGGTGTCTTGTAGAGTTGTGCTGTTAGCGAAGTTTTGATATGACATATTTTTTTAATTCATTTTATTAAATTCTGTTAAGTATTAGCTTCGAACCACGTAAAGGAACTATAGTAGGCTGGTCCAGTCGGGGTATGAACGCACTTATAATCGTTTTCGTTTTCCCGCCAAAATAGCTACTACCAAATTTAACATTTGGAGTATCACTAAATATAGATTATATAAAAAAACAGCGTCACACTGTATGAGAGTTACTAGTTTATATTTTACTTTAATATTTTACAGATTATAATTTGTCAGTTCTCTTCTTTATTTCTGAACAGACAAAGTATTTTTATTACTGTTAAGCTTGATTATTTATTATTTTATATATAAAATAATGTAAGTCTTAAATCAAAATATAATATATATAGATATTTATATTTTTTGTAATTATAACGTCATTTTAATTTGTAACATCACTAGAGTTATACAGACGAAAGAGTTGCGACCGGCATAAACGTTAAGACTGGATGAACAAATGAATGAACTGGCCGATCGATATCAAATATCTTAATGCTAAGAGAAGAGACAAGAGACCGACATTGTTATTGGACTTTGTCTTTTAAGACGGCGAGTAAAATTTTATTTTTATTTTTGCTATAAGTTTCAGTTTATTTCAGTTTTATTTATTTCAGTTTCGATGTGAATTAGTTTATAATAATGATATTTAATTTAAGTAAGTAATTTTAAAGTTAATATTAGATATTATAGAGATTATTTGCATTGAAATTGAAAATTCCAATTCTTTTATTGCCCGAAACTCTATAAGTGAAAAACTGAACTGAATTCTTTTACTTTCAGATTTTGTAACAAAAAAATTACTTTTAAGTTTAAAAGATTTTTTTTTCATTTCGGTAACATACAGTTACTACCTATATCTACTTACATGCCCATATATGCCTTAGAAGTATGGATTTCAATTGATGAGTAATGGAAAAAAAAATATTGCTAATTTTAATATGTAAGTCTAGTGTAGGTATCGTCCCTACAGTGTCTGCGCATCTAATCTTCCAAACGAAAGAACAATTTAATTCGAACCAAACAACGTTCTGTTGACACAGCTAAGTAACCACGCGACGCCTCGCTTCATTTGCATTTCTCTTAATCTCCGTTATGAATAAAGAAAAATTCGTGGAGATGTTTTTAAGCGTTTTCCTAAGCGGCCGCCTAATGAAGAGAAGCGGGGGATTACCGCCCGCCCGCGTACTTTCGCGACATTACACTTTTAATTTGAACGAATCTTATTATTTTCTTTTGTTGATTTAAGCCCTGGTACCAGGAGACGGGTCGAGACGTGACCTGCAGCGGAAAAATGCGATTGCCATCTAAAGCCAACCGTTTAAATGAACGAGATTGGAGCTTAAAAAGTATAATGGACGAGGGGTGGAGGGGGGAGGGGGGGGGTGGCGGCGATCCCGGGGGCGCAAGATGGCCGATTTGCGATTGAGATGAGACCACCCCGCCACCTTCCAGATCAAGTGATATAATTAACTTTATTTATTTTTGCTTTTTGCATACGGACCTATTGAGTGTTTACTAAAGATATAGGTACTTAGGAACTGAATACCATGGCTCGAAGTTTAGTCATCATCATCATCATGATGACTAGACTTCGAGCCCAATACCGATTGATTGATTTCTCGATATATGGCGTTTCGAGCGTGCCCAATACCACTAACGAAAATGTCAATGACAACAATCAATTGTGATTTTTAATGTATGAATTTAGTTAGATAGGAACTCTATTTGATAGTTTATCTGATCATAGGTATTTATTATTATATTATTATTATTTATTCGTAAAATGCTCAATGATGTCTGAGAGTTAATTAAAATCGATTTTTAATATCTTCCACAGCTAAACAAATTTTTAAATATGATTTAAAATTTTAATTTCGGAAAAGATCGAAATTAATTACCGACTATTCATGTTAATAGACACATATGTATGTATATGATGATTGTGGAAATAATTATATACTTAATAAAATAACGACTAATTTGAAACTTGTTAGTTAATTTCTAGATTTATAATTAGGAAATTTATAATATAATTTAAATTAAGAGTGAGTTAAGTGTCATTTGTGACCTTTGCTCTTTACACAAACTTACTATAAATTATATACCTAATAATGGAAAGTTTCACAGATCTCAAAAGTTCACAACCGTAGACCGCTAGTGATCTTTCAAAAAGATTCAATATAATCGAAGACAAAACTAAACGAAAGGATTCCTTTGAACAGTCGTAGAATAAGGAAAAGTTGAGTGGTACCAAGGGGGGGTGCGACCGCAACCCCACCAGGCTACCAAAAAATATCGCATAAATGAACCGAGGGCCCGCCTCCTCGGCCGCGAAATTTCAGCCATACTTCCAAACCTATAATCCCTCATAATCACCTTTACAAAGCAAAGATTAAAAACGATTTTCGCCCCAACCTGCCCACCTCCTCTCCGCTTTTATATGCGAGACGGCGAAAAGTAAGATTAAATCATTATTTTTCTTAAGCTCCTCTCGTTTTTTCTTCGCTCTAGTGGAAGTTTTTTCCTTGGACTTTTGATGCGGACGATCAAAGACTTGTGTTCAAATTTACATAACATTCTTAAATAAATTGCGGGGAGGCTGGGGTGGGTCTAACACGAACTCGGCGTATAAACTTATTAATGCGAATACCGCGATTGATGCTTAATGTACTATTAATTTATTCTGAGGATTACTTCGATGTCAACGCATAATTTTCGAATTAAAATACCATACAAAAGCTTTTTTTGAAGGCAGGACTATAGATATTAAATCTTTTGTCAATTTTTTTAGGTTACATTTACTGCAAAACCACCACAATTAACACTAACTACTAAAAAAATTTAATATAGTAGATACCTATTTATAGTTTTAGTTCTATTTTTAAAAGAAAATTATTTTGTGTTAATGTTAGTAGTGCGCAAAGAAAAGAAATATAATTTCCTATTCTAATACGTTTCATTGAAAAATTCTTAACATTTAAGTCTAAAAAAAATTTTATTATATTTTTAAAAACTGCTTTGCGGAATTTTTTTTGCCTAAAATATATTTTATTAAGCCATACCTATTTAAAGTTATGTATAGTCTTAAAACTGTTTATAATTTTTTATAATTTTAAATTATTACGTTCATGTTTAGTAATGTATTTTTTTCTAAAAAATTATATATATAGTTTATACTCTAATAAAATATAATATAAATATTCCACTTTACCTGTGAAGTATTCGGAGGGCGTCCGTTTTAACTAATACCTAGATAATGACGGAGTTTCCTAATTAGTGAATAAGAAATGTATTTAAGTAGATAATATCTTCTTAATTATTTCTTAATTAACATTGTTTATTTATTATTTTTATTTAAAATATGGTTCTGGGAGCTAAATGTCTTTTTTATATTGGAAAATATAGAATCAAAATTATCTTTTTTCGACTTCCCTGTCATTGATATATGAACGTTATACTAAATGCAATGTATATGTAAGTATATTATAAATATTCTTTTCCTCGCTATTTCTAATAGGAAATATTTCTCGTTTAGAAAAAGTACTAATTTCTGGCTGGATGGGCGGTAATCTAGTGTCAATACACTACATCTAGATTTTCCGCCCGAATTCAAAACAATGTGTTGAGAAGCAGAATTCATCGCTGCACTTTCCTACCAGAACGGGAAAATGACAACAAGTATTCATTTCCTCGAACTTAGATCAAACCCACAACCATCGCGATTACAATCAAACGGTCCCACTGCACTGTGATAACGTTATTTTTTTAGTTTCACATTTTATCATGAACGTAGCAGGGAAGGCAAAAGGAACCTGGGAACCTAGTGTTAAGATACTCTTTCCACATTATTAATGTGTGTATATTATAAACTTTCGTTCTCCATTTTCCTCAGATTGGGAATCGCACCACCTACCGTCCCGCCAAGACTTTTACGACCATTTTAAATTACATTTCACAATTTAACATTTTATTTATACCGCTAACTTATCTTACTTAAGCTTAACTTAGTATTTAGTTAAAGCTGAACCCCCAACTTGTTTGCACCTCAAGTAGCTGTGTGATTGTTTTAGGCGCAGGTAGCAAAGCCCACATGAAATATATCGTTACTTAAGTTTAAGCCGAGTTTACATTCTCAGGTTAAGTTTTACAACTTGGATACACGAGTACCGCTAACGTATAGGTAGGTAGGTATCTGTAAGAAGCATTAGTAGCGTGTAAACGTTTATACAAATATTAAGATAATATAATTGTGCTGTAATTTTAAAAATCTTATCTGATTATTAAAAGTAAGATAATTTTAGCTTCACAGAAACCTAATATTAAGACACTACGTTCCTATTAAGACACTTCTGTTCCCCAATTTCCAGTGAAGTTTAGAGGCATTGAGTGTTGAGTGGCGGACTATAACTAGTGAAAGTGATTTAGGCAATCGTAATTTAACTTATTTAACAAATGTATATTGCCAAACTATTATATTTTTAATTTCCATACTATATAATAGATTTCGGCTAAAATAACATAGAAATCGAATTAAAAATACCTTTTTGAACTCAGTTAAAATGCCTTGCTATTAAAAAAAATCCTGAGTAATAATTGCTAAAATTCACATCTTAAAGCAACATATAAAACTTATAGAAAACTCCACCAGTTACCAAATGAAAAGAACCGTATTGATTCAAACGGTCGACACCGACAACATAATAAAACGAGACCGTCTCGCACAGAACTTACCCCATATCGGTCCCAGTGGGGTTTTAATTTACAAAGTTATAGAACCACGTCGATTCCCAATAAGTAAACACTGAAAGTCGGAGTATTTAACTTAATTTTTGAGCTTCCACCCGGTTAATTGGTAGAGGCGTAGCGGAATGTCGTCACAAAAGAAGCACTTAAACGAAACGTACAGCGGCACTCGACCGGCTCAAAATAAACTTATCTCCTCCGGGCAAGGGTTAAAATGATTTGAGAGGAGGAGAGGAGAGGAGAAGGAATTCAGGTGGGCCGCGAGGGTTGATAGATGATTCAATCAGGAGCTCCTGTTCCGCTAATGATGTTACTTATTGAGTTTTTGAACGCCGGATGCTCGTGTGTTCGCGAGCCTTGTGGCGGTGTGCTCGTGTGGTGGTTTCAGATGTTCTGGATATATTATATATAACTATATATGTAGTCATATATTTTATGTAAGACATATCGAATATAAATACTTTCTTTTAGATTCTCGCTGTATGCCGCGTATAGCGTTAGGCGGAGAGAACTTAGTGTTGAGACACTCCGTTCCTTACTATCTGCCGAAATTTCGAACCACAGTGCGTCGAGTGGCGGAACTCAATGCTAATGAAAATATTAATAAATTATAATTCATTCCCCTTTGTGGATCGAACCCGTAACCGCCGTGTTTACAGTTACGAGGCCTCAATATACATACACCTTTTAAAAAATTAAAATAATAAAGCTATTTCTTTAAAACACCACCTTAAAATGACATTTAGGTAACTTGATCTAAACGTCTTATTTGGTCTTTACTGAATATTTTAACATAAGTGCGAGACAATGGATATTTTATATAATTTTAGATCATAAATATTACAATTTTTTAATTCAAAATCTGTATTAGCATAAATCATTTATTGAAATAGGACCTTGAAGAAATTCTCGTTGTTTTTTTTTTTTCAAAATTAAATCTTTTTTAAAACTAGCGACCCACCCGCAGCTTCGCCCGCTTCAACTACCTACGCGATTATTCATTTAATAAATTGAATTGCATTCGTGTGTTTGCAGCGCACTTTTAGTGACTTAGACTACATTAGTGAGGAAAGTCGCGGCAAGTCGCGGTGTAAAATATTTCACATTTTCATTTCTTCGCTATGGCGCGCGGCGCTCAGTTTCGCTACTAATAAAAAAAATATTTCTTTTTTCAAACCTCCTATGAAGAGCGAAGGTGCACTAAAATTCGAGTTTCACCATGTGACCCATCCCGTCCCCTTTAGGACCTCTCATCCCATCACGCCAGATTCTTGAGATAGTCACTTGTTTAACTTTCCACCATTTCCACAGTACCCTATCTGCCCTACTATACCTATACATATTATAGTGTGCCTAAATTTTCAATATATTTTATACGTAGATTTTATTCTCCTTTTATTTTTTTTATAAATTATTTAAAATGATAAATCAATTAGTACACATGCATGTAAATGCTTCACCAAACGCCAAGCCACGAAACCATTCGTCAGTGATATTAAATATACAAACTCTTAAGAAACTTGAGTTATAATTATTATCTATCTTTATTTATCTTTTATAAAGCTTCCTTTTTCAATAGTCAAATTATTGTTAAGTACGGATCTTTTGGGATTCATTATTGAGATGCTGTTCCATTGTCACGGAATGAAAATACATAATAAATCTGTGGTTCCATCAATCAAGCAAGTTGGGTGACTTTTTAAATGGGCTTTTTAAGCTCTCGCTTTTATTTAAATATTTTGTAGATTCAAAGACATAAAATTTAAAAGGTTGCTATTTAATAAGCAATTTACTGTATTTTTATGTCTACTAAGCTGTCAACACAGAAAATGGATGATAGTTATTTTAATCTGTGCTAATAGATGCATACCTTTGCCTATATAAAATTCGTTTATAAATTGACATGTATATTAAATTTAAATTTAACATCATCATGCATAATGCATATTGTTGACGTCACCGTAGTATAGTTAGGACTTTCTAAGATCACCTATCAACCACTTAATTTAGAATAAGGGTTGTAAGTTTTCTAGTCCATTCAGCCATAGTTTATAAGATTTTTGATGCCTTTTCCTGGTATATATAGAGAAGATGATGTGCAGCATTGGGTTCTGCAATACCGCCCGGCCGAGGTCTATGGATCTGGAATATCACAAATTATCATATTGGTTAGAGTCTTATTATTTGGGGTGCTTTTTGAGGTTGAGGGCCCTGGATACTGGACCTGGTGCTGTATAGACGGAATTGCTTCTATTATTGATCTATTTATGTCTATCTAAATAACACAGGACATATGATGAAAAGTGCAAAATTTCTGTCATCGATTCGGACAAAAATTGAAAGCAGACTGTTTTGTCACTTACTCTACCTATCCTCCGGCGTTCAACAATGTCCCGTAAATTAGGCATTCCCCTACCGCCCGGTAGGGAAAGGAATGTCTTGACATTAGGTTCTTTTTCTACACTCCTATTTCCGGAATACAGCGTGAAGCTCTTATCCCGTAAAATGGTGGAGATATATGAATAAAGTCATAGTTTTTCTCACATGTGTCTGTATCATTTAGGTATTCCTTATCTAAGTAAAGTAGTAATTTATAGTTTCAACTGGACACCTGATCGATTTGTAGCTAGTTGTTATTTTATGAAATTTTATAGCTTTATTGACATTTGAATTATAAAAAAATACATATATTGAAATTCCACAACAAAGCCTATTAAGCATAATTATACACCGTTTTAGCGTATATTAACTATGTAAATGTTTAATTTAAAGTCGATTTTATAGGATTATTAGGATATTATAAAGAAAAACAAAATATGCCCTGAGAGCCGTAAATATATCATATTAATATATATCGTTTCAAATGTATTTCAAAGTTAATTGACATCTCCTAGTGCGGAATTGTCGAAGATTGAAATTTAAGACAATTTATAAACATTGTTTAATAAAACTTAAAATAGAGTTCGTACCTTGAAGATTAAAACTTGTTTTACAACAAGGAAAAATGGTAGGTAAAATTAAAAGTATATATTTTCAAATTAAACTATTTAATTTAAAAAAAAATTAGGCCAAATTCCAGACAACGGCGGGCTTGTCCGGGATTTGAACCCGGGACCTCTCGCACCCAAAGCGAGAATCATACCCCTAGACCAACGAGCCGACTGATGCAATATCCTACAGTTTAAGTTATATGAATTATCATATAGTTTTATGTTAATCACTAGCGGCCCGCTTGCGGTTTCACCCGCGTGAACTATGTTATTATTAATTTTTGTCTCCATGGCTACGTCCTAGTGACGTCTATGCAAAATTTGAGACTCCTAGCATTTGTAGTAACGAAGTTTCATACAAACTTTCGACCCCAAAAACAACCCCTTAGAAATCGAATATTGCATATTCCCGTCTTAGCGAGCACCTACGTCCTATAAATAACTCCTATCCAAAATTTGAGATTCCTAGCATTTGTAGTTTCTGAGATTTCGTGATGAGTGAGTGACCTTTCGATTTTATATATATAGATTAGTGTTTATTTCGTAACAAATTACATCACTAACACTAACATAAAAAATAATAGAGCCACTTTTACAAACTTTACTATTCTAAAAACATATAGGGATCGTTATCATGCTTGTATATCACTTCGTAGATTGTGTGTGATATACTGAGGAAATCTTATAATAATACATTATCATCTTTATTTTATACTTTTTTTGCATAGTAGAAGGTACCTGGGAATCTATTCTTAAGACACTTCGTCCCCATTAAAACACTTCGGTTCCCCACTTTCCGCCGAAATCTGAGGCATTGCGTGTCGAGCGGCGGCGCTTTGCCTCGTTACCATAGAGCTAATGACAATAATACATTTTTCATTTCTTCGAATGAGAATCCACAACCTCCTCACACTATTCTGTTCAAAATGATGTCAGCTGCTGATGTCGCCACCTGCTCATAAATGCCGAAATTTACAAATATTTTTTTCAAAAGCTGAGAGAAACTTCTTCTTTTCTGTCCAGTAGACTAAAAACAATTTTATGAACTTTTGTTTACTTCAGTTTGTTCCAAATAACATTTAAATTCTTAACTAAATTCATCATTAAATCCTAACTAAATCCTAATGAAAAATATTAGAAGCACTACCTACATAGAAGCCTGTATATCTTGTCTTCCGGATGTGGCTTACTGAACTGAACTATTGCGATTGTAGATACGATACCCAGTTAGGGAAACATTTATTCATCATAAAAGCTTGATTACATAAAAATAATTATTATTAAAAGCTTAAAAGCTTGATTACTTAAAAGCTTGATTACATAAAAATGATTAAGACTAACCTAACCTAACAATGATGACAGAAAAGTGAAGTTTTTAAAGTTCCAAATCAACACTTCAATAATAATTGTAGAATCATTTTGATATTTCATTTTTTACTGTAGCTATTCTTTATAATAAAAGCCATAATCGTAAAAGCCTATATATATTATGACCGTTTGGACGCGTAACTTTTAAATGGCACGTACAAAAAGTATATATTAATAGTATTTGGAAACGCGCTCCACCGGTTTTTAATCTTTATGAATGAAACTATCAAACCTGATTCTTAACAGCATTCGAGGATATATCTTAATTCGAGTCCATAAAATACTTATTAACGTATCGGTTATTATATTAGCTTAATACATACATTAGGTCAACGACAGGATTTCACATTAAATTTGAATTGTAAGTGGTTTAAAATAAAAAGAAAAAACTTATTTCTCCTTTTTTTTAGCAATTATATTAAGATTTTTATTAAGATGGAATGTAAATTAACGGAAATGTAAAGATTCACGGATATCAAAGTCGTCTAAGATAAGAATATCTACTTATTCTTTGATAAAATCTGATATTTTTTTACTTTACACTTTAGTACCTATCCATAGAATGTTAGTACGGGCGCTTCACGCTGTATCCGCGCAGCAGGGTAGGCAGAGGGAAACTAGTGTTAAGAAACTGCGTTCCCCATTTTCCGCCGAATTCTGCAGGCTTTGAATATTAAGTGGCGGAACTAAACGCCGCGCTTAGCCGCGACACCAGAATGAAGAAATTAAATTCTAAATTAAATTAAATATTTAATTTCCTTGAGTGGGGATAGAACCCACAACCAATCGCGTTTACAATCACTCATTTGTGCCCCTGCGCCACGAGAGGCCTCAACGGCTGCCTCAATGATTTATGTAATGCTATCAATTTACCTTCAGTGTTTTACAAGGTGTTAATTTGTTGTAAACTAATAGACGGAACTTTAGTATATTATAAAGTTTACTATATTAAATTACTAATTGACTAATTTTGATTGTCAATGATAATTAAGTATATATTTTATAAGAATTTATATATTTCTTGCAAGAAAAATTAATACAATAAATTCACAAGCCACAATTTAGTTTGAAAATTATGAACGTCGTAGAAGCTCCTAGAAAACGAATACCATTTAAGCTATAGAATTTTCTGTTGGCGCGGGGGCGGTTCATTTATGTAGTTTTAATTCCGCCATTCCTTAGCTGCGAGCCGGGATCTTATTTCATTAGCCGGCCGCGACGCTGCAGTGCCAGCCAGCCATTTAGCTCGGAAGTTAACGAAATGGGTAAGGAAGCACATTCGTTGAGACGACTCGACAGCCAGATGTTCTTCAAAGAAAATTTAAGATAATTTTAAAATATTTTATATTATACTCAATTTTTTTTGGTATAGGCTTATATATGTATATTATTATATCAATAATAATTTATGTTAAGTATATTTATTTTTATTTGTTATCTATACTCACAAATTCTATTTAAATTTTATGATTTCCTATCTGTATTTGAATATTTACGATGTAAACTAACATTGTGTTAAATCTTTAAATGGAATTTATAGAAACTTTCGTGGCGCAGTGGCACAGCATTTGACAGGAAACGTGAAGGTTATAGGTACGATTCCCCACTCGGGGACTGATCTTTTTTCATTTTCTCGTCTTGGTTACACAACAAAATGTCTCGGATATTGGACGGAAAGTGAGGAACTGAGTGTCTTAACCCTCTGCCTGCCCTGCTGTATGCAAGATACAGTGAAGCTATAATTAACGAAACATGTAGTGACCAGACACTAAATTCTCCACTTTCCGGCCGAACTTGAGACGTTGCGCATTGATTGTCGAAACCTAAGATTGGAGCCTCTAAGACTTCCACGAATTCCTCGATTATTAGATAAATACTTTTACATATTTATTATTTTTACTATCGCATAGAAATTTTACGTCACATAATAAAATAGATAACACCAAATTATCCCGAACTGTTTGATTAGAACCGACAGCCATATCTAATTCGTCTCAACAGCGCAGCCAAGTCTATAATAAAATACTTATCAATATTTAATTATTGAAATGAGCGGCTAAAATGAGAAGTAATGTCACCACCACCATAAAAAGATAATGGGGAATAAGGTCTTACTGTAACCATTGTGTAGTTAAGAACCCTGAAGATCCTTTGATTGATGCTTCTTTTAATTATATCGGAGGACATCAAAATCATAAATCTTGATGTATATAATTTATTTCTATGCAAATGTGTTTTTTTTTAAATATATTTATAGTAAAAATAGGTTTAGAATATTGGTAGCATTGGTTGAACGTTTAACTTGGCTCTCCTTTCACCTTTATATTTCTCATGTGATATGTGTTACATATATTATTGATTCAGGTGCATTATTAAGTATAGAAAAAATGACAGCAAAACTTATTTTATATGCTTTGCTTATGTGGCTCGTTGGTCTAGGGGTATGATTCTCGCTTTGGGTGCGAGAGGTCCCGGGTTCAAATCCCGGACGAGCCCTTTTTTCTTTACGTACGTAAAACTGAGATTGAAACATTATTATATATCGTTATAATTTAATTTATTTATTTTGGACATATATTTTTTATAACTTCACGCTGTTTATTTTATATCCTATACCCGCGTATGACAGGGTAGGTAGAATGAACCTCAAGTTACAAAAATTAGACAAAAGACCAGGATAAACAAAAATGTTTTCAGTTTCTTATATTAGTACCTATATTTAAATAGATGTTAAATATGATAAGCGCAATCATGCATTGAACACTTTACCTATTTAACCAAGCCTTTTTTTACTTTTATACGTTTTGTAAAAAAAGGATTTTTCCTTTCCTTTTTACTTTTATGCTGTGTGCGAAAAAAAAATCAATATAAAAACATAATTAAATTCATCTGCTACATCTACAAACACGTAAAGAGCACATTAAGTTATTTTAAATATCCAAAGAAATCACAAATGAGAAATCGACGACCCGAACGAATCCTGTAACGTCCCGATCAAAAACCCTCAAAGGAAATAATCTGTGCCCCCGTTGCATTAAAATATAAATATCGTCGTTAGCAAATCATTAGCTGGTACATTTTTCCTCTGGGATGCTGTCAATCGTGAACGGCACAACTAACATCAGCTTCTGAGAAGCCTTAAATATAACGATGTTGGTTATCGATTCTTTTCTACTTGGATTTGAGTTTGAGAATCATATTTATAATTAAAAAAAAATAAGTATATTGTTTTAGCTAGCATAACGTTTTTTAATTTTATTTTTAGAAAAAAACATTCTCGCTGTTAGCTTACGATAAAAGTAAAGTAAATTTTTTTAAATATATTTATACCATATTTCACCATATATTCTAACAAAATTGTTAAGACATTGAAAATAAACAAAGAACACATTTCATGGAATCTCCAAACTTTCATACCAGGTTTAAACATAATTTATAACCACTTTCGAAGTCGACTTTGAATTCGGACATTTGAATGTTTAAACATTACTTAGTTAAAATATCTAACTTGGCACGCCTTTTGTTCGGGGGAACAGAATCATCTTAATGCCGGTAATTATACGGATTCAACGAATTACTCGGCCATAAGTAAACAAATGAAATGCCCTATTTACAATCGTAAATTTCGCGGGCGTATCTCCGCAAGAGTCGATGTAGATCTTAGTCTGTTTTTATTTGTCTTATAACGTTTTTAATATAACGTGTCTAATTTACATATTAAGGACTATATAATTTAGTGAAACTAAAATACTAATACTATAAAATAAAAGCTCCAAGTAAATATATTACTTACATAAACTAATGAAAATATTTCAACGTACTTAGCAAATGTCAATGTAGGCAATTGATTAACCAACTCTTTGGTCATATGGCTCGTTGGTCTAGGGGTATGATTCTCGCTTTGGGTGCGAGAGGTCCCGGGTTCAAATCCCGGACGAGCCCGTCTTTAGTTGCTCACTTTTTTATTATCTACATATTCTCTTACTTCTTTTACTTTACAATCCTTATATTGGAGACGCTACTAAACAACCAAAACCAACTGATTAAACAATAAACTATAATAGCGAATTAACTATTTTTTTAGCTTAACGCTGTATCTCGCATGTAGCATGGTGGGGAGAGGGAACCTGGAAACCTAGTGCTTAGACACTGCGTTCTCCACTATGCTTTCTTTACATACCTACCCGTAAAATCCGTAAAATCCAAAAAATGAATCAAACAAGCAATCTAACAAAATATTAACTTACATACTCGTATGCATCAAAACAATCTCACCGAGCATCACGTGCCGCCTTACATAATTCTATTAAAGACTCACAGGTATCTTATTTAGATGTTGTAAGAGAAAATTCCTATTACCCTCATATCGGTCCAAGGCGTCGTATCTTGAAATTATTTACATCTCACATCTGCGCCCGCCCGCTTTGGAAAATAATAAAATCGTGTTTAAACGCCATTCGTATGAGATACAACGAATGGAGCGTAATAAAAGCGTATAAGAACGCGAAATATGAGTATAGCAAATAGAAAATGTACACTCTGATGAATACGCTGGAGAGTCGAGCATGCCGTTATTGGTTATTGGTAAATTATGTAGAATGTGGTCTGGTTTACCTGTTCGCTTTTTTTTAAATGTTCTTCTTAAATTTTCGTGTTTTGAAATTGAATTTTTACAATCTTTTAATATTTTTATGTTATTAGCAATGTAAGGCAGAGAAAATAGTGTGAAGACTTTGTGTTCTCCGCTTTCCGCTCAAATTACATCTGAATGTGAATAAACAAATGATAGACATAAAGATTAGAGGGCATCGTGGCGCAGTGGCACGAAGGTTTAACTGGTTGTAAGTTCGATTCGCCCGAATTCGGGAATTAATTATTATTTAATTTTATTTATTCCGTCACTCAGTACTCAATGTCTCGATTCGGAGGAAAGTGAGGAATGGAAGCTTAATGGGAATGTAGTGTGTTAAAAATAAGTTCCCAGATTCTGCATGCCCTGCTATAAGCGGGATACAGGTTGATGCTAAAAAAATATTCTAATAGCAGCAATTATATTACCTATAGAAAATTTATCAAATGGTTCCAAATAACTTATTATTATATCGAAGTCACCCGACCCAACTGCAATTCTGCAGTAATGGGATAAATTTACTAGTATTTTTCCTTAAAAAACATTTCTTGCGGCTACGTCATAAGAATAAAATAGTAATAATAGAAAAAAAAACTCAATAATAAACTCAAATGCACTCAAACTATAAATAAGTAACTATGAAACAAGAGTTTATAACATCTTGAGACGACTTAACTAGAAAATATTGCGTAGGCGTCGGTAATATAGAGGCTTCGCTTCCGCGAAATAGTAATCCTTCGTCGAACGTAAACGAAGGTATTAATTTAGATTTGCGCGGTCACCGAGTATTTGCTTAAGGGTGGTTTGGATATAATCAGAAGGCACCCTGGTCAAAACTCAAAAGGCAAGTCATATGACCACAGAGTCAAGTAAGGGTAGACAGGTTAATGTATTTTGAAAATGCCATATAAAATAATAGATATACTAGGTATGTTGAAGCTTGTTTAGATTTGTGATAGCCAAAATTTTCTTATCTTTGTTATTTTATTTTTTATCTGTTTAAAAGTTTTTGCATATGTAGGTACTTTGTGTCAAGTACTTTAATTTTGTATTTTTAAATATAAATAATTAGTTTAAATTATTAATTATGGTATAATATGATATATTTTTGCCGGTTCTATAACTTTCTCTATCCGTAAATTTTACCTGTAAAAGCAGGTATTCACGCGGGGCGAATTTCCCGGAATCCGGTGATGATCCGACGCATTCAGCCACAGTGAATCTTCAATATTAAAAAGTAAGTATTTAAAAATAATAATTAATCCGTATTGAATAAAGTTTAAAATAGCACGTTCGTTATATATTATTTACGACAGTGCTTTAACTACAGCCATCATAGTTTCGATAAGATTGATCGAGTGGGGTAAGGACAGATAATCTAACTGGTTTGAAAAAATCAATGACTTGTCAAATTCGTCGCATTCTAAATTCGAATTTTAGATTAACCGACGTTCGTTTTAGATTTCGAACGCGTAAAGTGAGACTAATTATTTTTTTAGCGTTTAGTTGAATAAAAAAATGGTAATCCTCTAAAAAGGTCTTTGTTGTGTTTTGTAATAAACAAAAGTTGTAAAAATTAAGCAGGTAAGGAAGTAAGTCGTAATACAATAAGTCTATTATATTATTACAAGATTTCTCGTACTTATGTTATAATCTTAAAGAATGTTTACAAATATTTATAGTTTTAATATTAAAGAACTTTAAAGTGGAGTCCAGCTACGCATAGATCAAAAGTAACAAATATTTACTCTATAATTTCTTTTAAATGATTTATTTTGTATTGTCTTCTTTTTTACCTTTTCATACTTAATTACAAGTAACTTGAAAGTGTTGGTTAGCGTGACATCTATTATAGCTTGAGATGTGACCTTCATGCAGCTGACATGAGTTACACAGTTCACTGAACGTCATAGATGTGGGTTCAAATTCCATTCGTGAAATTATTGTTCTTATGGCGTTTAAAACATATCAATCAATTAGGCATCAATCACTTCGTCAACATCACATCGTTTGGTATAAAATTGTTTATATTACTAACATAGTATTGTGGTACAAAATATGTTCAACTCTATTCACAAACTATCAAATTTGGCAATAATTTTTCAAAATTTTTTTCATTATATTATCTTTTATAGTTAAATATTACAAAATTAGTCACTCTTGACTGTTTATTGCTAGTAAACGTTATGAATAGTTTACAATAAAAGTAAATAGTTTATATTAAAATATTTTTCTATAACATTATTTAAGTATATCTCCAGTAAAATCATGAGAACTGAAATTAACTTCTACCAAAATTGAGCGACATTTACACATTAATAATAATCCTAAAAGCGTCCCCACGATGATCTTGCATTCGCAGCGGAGCCCTAGATAGACATAGTAATAAAGTAAACTCTATTATGAAATAATAAAGTTAAAATTCCAAATGTTACAAACATTTTTGAGAATACCAAAGAACTGTTAAACCGTTTTTGTTTGATTATTGATGATTACTTTCTTTTTTTGTGGGATTATACTGCAAATTTTTGGGGCTGGATCTATCGTCGTGAAGACCCTATGTCCAGCAGTAGCGTCAAATGTTGAAAAGGTAAGATAAGTGTGTGATGGGTTCAACCGTTTCTGAGATTAGTGTGCACAAACGCACAGACAAACAGAGATAATCCATTTCCTCGGTCAGTTACGTTTCTTGTAGTTATTATTTACTAAATATATAGAAGAGATATAAAGGAGAAAATAGTACATTTCTACAATTATGATAAATAAACTTTAAAGACAAAAATTACGTTAAAATTAACAATAACCACCGATTTATATAGTCAATTTTCAAATCAGTTCACAGCGTCTATCATGTCGCGGGAATTAATCTTCCATCGTATTACTTTGCGAGATAACAAATTTCTATCGGAGGGAGTCTTGCCGCTCCGTCCTCCCACATACCTCTCCCTCTGTGAACCTTTAATAAAGTAGTTTAAAAGACTCTAAGCTTTCATGACTTGAAATAACTTATACTATGCTATACTTGGTACTAAGACTATGATATTAATGTATTTTTAGTTGTTTGTTTGTTTATAAAAATTTGCTAAATAGTTTGATAAAATATTATATATTTAACATCGTTTTTTAGTCCCTTTTTCTATTATAATTTTGGTATATCTATAGACATGATGTTAACAAGAAAAAACATATTAAAACGTAAAATAAGTAAAACTAGTTAATTTGCATTCCGTGAGGATGATAAGTGTATCTATTGGAATACTCTAGAATAATCTAGAAATTAATCACGACGTTGAGTTCCGCCACTCAACACGCAATACCTCCAGAATACAGCGGAAACTGGGAAGTGGAGTGTCTTAACAATAGATTCCCTCTGCCTTGCTGTGCGCGGGATACAGCGTGAAACTGCAAAAACAAAAGAATAATAAGAAAAGAATTGTAGACAAGGATAACTTCCTTAGACTATAATACAAGCATATGTAAATCATAAAAATACTTTGCTTAAAGATATACTAAAAGTATGTACAATATATGTAGGTAGAGTAGGAAGTAGTGTGTCATCACTTACGTGCAGTCTGAAAGTTCTTTTAAGTAAATTATAAAAATAGTGACTTCAATGTTAAAGTCGCGATATAGCCTCGTATTGTGGGAGGGCACCTGCCTCCCCATTGTCTCACGATAGAGCCCTCTTGTACGGAGATTAGGAGTGAGCTCGTTACAACGACTAGCTAAGGTTGTATACCTATATATATATATTTACCTATGTATATTTACTACTGTTGTATGTAGTTAAAGTTCAAATGCTCAGTTAATAGAGAGCAATACTTAATATTAATTATAATAATAATAAAATATGAAAAGATTATTTTTGTCTTCATCATTTTGTATAACACTTGAGGTTGAAGTTTGTTGTCTTAAGGTTGATTATTAGTAAGCGACCAACAATAAGCAATTTGAAAATTATTTCTTCATTTTATTTACACCTATACCATAAAATAAAACAAAAAAAATCGCTCATAATAATAAATATAAAAAAATATCGACTATAACATATTTATCGCCCATTTGACCTGCATCGAACGTGACTCAACCACTGTTCGCGCTTCAACAGCTGTAACCAAATGACGTCATAGAGTTACCGGTGCTTATCTGCGCCTGTCACCGGATGAGCGTGCAGCGTCTCCGGCAGATAACGGCACAATGAGCACAGTCTGCCCGGCCGCATCGACCGGTGGGCGTGGCCCGACCCCGCCCCCCGCCGCCGCCTAATCTACGGATCAGGATAAACCTAACCCGGACACACCCATTGGAGGAGGCTTTACCGAATACCGGAGAGGCGAACGCTATTGGTATCTCGGATTAGGATATGTGGGGTATTATGTATCTTTCAGGTTTCAGGCGTGGATTTTCTATATACTGGTGCATGTATATAGCTAGCTATGTTTTAAGGTTCCTAAGAGTTACGTGAGATACCTTGAGAGTTACGTAAGATACCTTTGTGACGTATTGAGGTAACTGACTTTATTGTATTGACATGGAAATTAGTGCTAAACTATTTTTTTATATGGGATAATATCATACATGTGACTCACGAGTATTAATTTCCACTCCTAGCTGCTTATGTAAACATACGTAATGGAAGGTGTTTGTCGTCTTAACTGAATCTGTCATATATTTGTTGATTTTATGGGTTTATTTTTGTTATTTTCTATGCAAACATACTACTAGATACATACATATTTATATTTGTGGAAAAAACCTGCTAACAAGCGAACTTTAGACCGCTTAAGTGTTAAAACGTCGATCTACTATAGTTTATATAATCCTTATTACTATTAAAAATAGAGTTTAAAACGGTTTAATTTATTGATTAGACGATTTAACATAAATTAGAATAGTTAGTTGCTAAATAGATGAAGCGAACATTGTGTTAATTGTGTGTAGAAAGGAAACATTTGTGCTACTATATCTAAAATTAAATATATTATATGTTTTTTTAAATATAGACAAAGTGTAGATTCGATCCCCACTCGAGGAAATTATAATTTTTATTTAAATTTATATTTTCATTTCTTCGCTATGGTGTGGAGGCGAAGAGCGGCGGTTAGCTCGCAATGCTTCCAGAATTTGGTGGAAAGTAGGAACGGAGTGTCTTAACACTATGTTCCTTCTGCCCACCCTTCTGTGTGCGGGATACAGCGTGAAGCTGATTAATAAATATACCATCCTATATTATGTTTTGAATAAGTGCGTTATTTTGTTGACAAGATGCGTACTTAAAAGTTCAGTTCGTCCGTTATGGCTTATTTGGAATATATTTAGATTATTTTTATATTTATGAACATAAAGTAACATTTTCTATGTTTAGCTATAAGTATATATAAGTCAATTATGAAAAAATGTAAAAGATATACGTGGAGTGATATATATGTGTATTAAGACTAATATAAATATTAGTTACTCTGGAATTCATATGCTATTTTATTAAAACGAATATGTTTCAAGCAGAAGAGGCCAGTAGAGTTAGGCCAGTGAGGCCAGGCACAGGGACAGCATAGGTGGGTACGACCGTTAACGTGACAGGTTATGGATTCGATTCCCACTCGAAGAAATGGAATATTTAATATTTTCATTTCCTCGCTCTGGTAACGTAAACTTCCCTTGCACTCATGACACAATGCCTCCAGAATCCAGCGGAAAATGGGAAACGGAAGTGTCTTTATGTGAACGGAGTGTTTTAACACAAGATACCCAGATTTCTTCTTTCTACCCTACTATCTGCAGGATACGCTAAAAAATGTATTTCAAGAAATTAATTCAAAATCAGGATATCAATCAGTATATTAAATTAAAGATTTTAAAGTATTTGATATACAAATTATTTAGGTGGACGATGTCTGCTTGTAGTGTACAGTCAGATGCCCTTCTCTGAAATAAAAATATATTGTATTAATAATTTTGAAATTGATGCCATAATGGCACAGTGACATATGCGTGTGACTGTAAGCACGACGGTTCTGAATTGAATTTCCATTCGGAGGACTGAATTATTATATTCATTTTCTCGCTTTGGTAACAAGGCAAAGCACGGCGTTGATTTCCACAGACAGTGGTTCGAGAATTCAGTAGAAACTAGGGGAAGGAGTTTCTTAGGAGTGTTCTGCCGTTCCTCCTACGTATACCTTTGTAGGTAAAATATAATTATCATTCTGATTATGTTGAAAGAAACAATAATATCTATTATCTCTATATCTTGAGATATCAATAGATACAAAGTTTTTACAATATAATTTTTATAAATATTTTTATAAGTATTTAAGTAGGCGGCGCTGAGTTCCGCTACTCAACACGCAATGCCTCCAGAATTCGACAGAAAGTAGGACACGGAGTGCCTTAATGAAACCTATTACCTTACTTTACCCTTTACCTTACCCTTTACCGACAGCTGATTTAATTTTTATTTATTAATAAAATGTTTCTTTGGAATATAACAATATTGTATAGATATCCTATTATTATTTTCACAAAAGCTATACGCATATAGTTATAACGTAGGTAAGCTTAAGCTATAAAGCACTGTTTTGTGCTATAAAATACATAAAGAGTGAGCGAAACCGCGGCACAGACAGCTTTCATATTTTCCTCTCGTTCCAACATCACAATCGCTCGGATACTTAAGTTGTAACCATTGTTTTATCCACAAAGAAGTCGGTCGATACAAAGCCTCCATTGCCCTATTTATTGGTTATACAGTTAACTGTTTTGTTTTTTTTATTTTATTTATGCTATTGTTATTAGTACTTATCTTCTTTAATATTCGGTTAAACTATAATTTGAGATGCTTAAAAATAAAAAACATGCAGGAAATAATTATAAATAAAAAATATAACCTAAATAAGCTTTTTTAAATAACTAAATATATCAACGTTGAACTATATTTTATTAACAAAACAAATTGCCACGGAAAATTTTAATAAAAAAGACAGCGTTTCATAACCAAATGTGCTAAGTCGATCGTTACAATTTGTCAAAGCCAGCATTTAATATCGTAAAAGCTTTAGAAATTAAGATAAAATGTCGCTTGCCGGAAGGTAATACCGCTTAAACGGCCACGTACAAAATTATAGGAAGCCGTGACAATTTTTTCTCCCAACGCGGAGAGTCAGAAAGCCCGCGTGATTTATTTAATGAATAAAAATGCCTCCTGGCGTCGCCCATTCGCCATGTTAGTTGCAATTAGCCTCCTTTTATAGCCATCTAAATTGCAAAATTAGTACTATATTCGAAAAGTAATTAAGAAATTGCTGTAAAATTTAAACGTAATAACATTATACCTAATTTACCTACGCATTTAGGTAAACCAGGTAATCAGCGATAATTCACAGCAGCGCGTATTGTCTAATACAACGTGAGGCAACGTAGAACCGCGTCGTATCTGGACGCGCCTCGACCACGTAACAAGATAACGCCTAACACCCTCTTTATACAAGAATCGAACCAGTAAGTAGCTGTGAATTACAAATGTAAACAACCTGAACCCTGAAGGCCGCCCTGCCGCCGTGCAGCGTGGGCTGGGCTTCAAAAAAAAAACCTCGTTAAAATATCGGCTTAAAAAAGAAAAGCGCTGAAACGGGAGGCTCGGGTGGTATCGGTTTTTCTCGACGCGGGCGGTTCGCTGGGCGGGGCCGAGCGCCAGTAGCGCGCCGCCGGCCGGCTGGAGCGAACGTGTTTGGTGTTTCCTCTCCGCCGTGACGGCCACATGTGAGATATTTCGGTATGTTGATGTCGTGATTCGTAACAAGATGGACTTTCAGAGTGCAATGGAAACTTTCGCAGAAGCATGGGCAGCGGCTAACACGGTGAAGTCGGAAGCACCGAGTGATCTGTCACAGGTGAGGTTTTTTAATTTACTTCCCTTTGATGAGTTTTTTTTGCGTGTTATGTTATTTTTTAATTCTTTACATAGTTATTTTGTAACAGAATTTATTTAAAAATAATGTAGGTTGTTATAGTAAAAAAAAACAAACATAAGGTTGTAATAAAAAAAAACACCACTTGTCCGATTGTTTTCCTTCAACAATAAGTCCTATGCCAAGTTCATCTAGATAAGTTTAATTTGCATAAATATAATGAAACACTTACATACATAATTGAATTATTAATTTAAAACAATAGTAATTGATTTTTCGGCAAGGTCTCCCAGTTATAATAATTGTGATGTGTAATTATATATGTGCATATTGTATTACATTATATTAGTTTTAAATATTTGATCGTACAGGAATTGTTGATTAGCGTTAAATGGAATGTTTACATTTATTAAAAATGTCTAAATTTTATTTTAAAAAAAGTAATTCAAGTTATAGAAAACAGTATTTTTTTAGTTTCATATTATTTTTACAAAATACAAACACGGAAATCAATATTTTTTTATATCGCTTTAACTTAATCGACACATTTGTATAATATATTTCTCGTTGAATGATTATACTAAAATATATAGGAGCTATTAAAAATATTTTGTATAAATATTAATGGATTTTTTTTGGTTTGTCAATGATTAATTTGAATTAACGTAACTTTTTACAGTTACGGCAATAGTAAGACCTGTTTCTTCTATAGATTAACCTTCAAAATGTTAATCCAACTCAAATATTTTGCAATTTAATAGAATTGGAAATTTTAAATATTCACATTAAATAAATAATTTTGAACGTACCTACACTAAAGTTTTACAAGGCTTTAGTATGAAAAAAAAAGTAATTAGTGCATTCTTATTATGATAAGTTTATCTTTGAATGGCTATATTAATATTTTATGTTGAAATAAAAGGACGAAAAATGGTTTTGAAGGACTTGTTAATAAAAGATATATCATACTTTACAATAGCTAAATAGGTTTTTAACTTTTTTGTACAAAATTAATTATTTTAGTTTTTTTTTTTACATTTATTTAATTTTTAGCACACAATAAAAGTGGGGGATAACCCAAGTTCAAGTATTTTTTTTTTTCAATTTAAGTCTCTGATAAGAAACATCGTGATAATTTGCTAACAATATACTCGTTCGAAGTAAATTACAAAATGTACCTATTATTGTTTTTATAATATTAATGTTAGCTTAATAAACAATGGAATATAATTTGTTCTTTTTCTGATCATTAGAAAAATGAAGCTTAATCACTCCGCTACTTAAGTAGGGGGTATTAGGTTATTGTAAAATAGGTGTTCTGGTGGAAAAAAAACAAATTGTTAGTTTGTGCAACGCTCTAACTAATTATGTAATTATAAAATTATTTGTATAAATAAGTATGTAATAATAAGCGTATGTTTTGACAGCATTATTTTTTTAATTATCACAAATATAAAAAAAGTTTTTTTTCTCTCTCTCTCTCTCTCTTCGGTCAATTATAAACAATGCACGGTATTAGAGAAACCCCTCACTGTCTAAACTAAGGCATTTTTTTACGTACACTTTCACCCTTCTGGAATTTGAATACTTATAGTCAATCGTTTACCCTTTTAGTAGGTTTATTGTAATAAAATTTACTGTAGGTGCGTTTCTTATTTATTAGGATTCTTAATGAATAAACA
Source organism: Heliconius numata (assembly GCA_016802625.1). NCBI lineage: Eukaryota > Metazoa > Arthropoda > Insecta > Lepidoptera > Nymphalidae > Heliconius > Heliconius numata. Next base: position 3,343,850 of record JAEBDU010000098.1, read on the forward strand.
TAATATGTAATAACAATATTATTATTATTTTAAAACTATTCCTGTATCACTTTGGTATAAAAAAATTGTTATATTGATGGTATAAAAATATTCAGTTGTCTATTATCTACTATGATTAAAGCTTTTATTAAACAAAGCTTTTAAGCTTATTTCACAGCACAGTTCAACACGTGAAATTAATGAAAAGGGAAAACGCAGCTGTTTTCACAATAATAACATTTATTTCCCACATGTAGCGGGATGGCTCACTCACTCTGCTCCCTATTTGAAGAAATGAAAATATTTAATTTCCTCGAACGGGAATCGAACCCATAACCTGTCGCGTTTCATTCACTTGTATGCGTACCACTACGCCACGACTGGCCTCACAATATACTTATAGTTTGTGTATGCAATAAAGAATTAATAAATAAATAAATAAATTATATATCTAAACTTGTGTGAAATTATTTATTTTAAAGTTAATTAGATGTTTTATATAAATTGTTACGCATATGATCGATGTAAAGCTAACGGTACTACATGACCCTTTTAATGTAAGGGATCACGTGAACCTGTCACTATATTAAAACATTTTAAAATTTTGAACGCTTTGATTCTAGTCATATTAATATTAGAATCGATGTGACGGAAACTGCCAATTTATTCCATATTTCGTGTTAGTATTTATATTATATTTTTACAATCTTAAGGCGTCTACCTAATATAGGTAACTAAATCAGAGCTTAGGTTATACCTAAGGATCCCCGCTAGGGTAATCCTGGCCCTGGCCTTTGGCGGTCGAGGAGGAGCATCGTGAGGTTATAGGGACTATGAGTCCCACATAACCCGCTCGAGTTCCCTTAGGCGGGCGTACTAGTAAAAGGCTGTCCTCACGTTATAAAAAATAGTATAAAGGCATTCTGTTCTTCAGATTCCGTTACTAAGAGCATAACAAGCGCATTATCTAATATTATCGGTGGATATAAAAAAAATAATTAAAACCACCCACAATCATATACAAAACTGACATAGACTGTTTCACTTTAATAATTAAGTCTATTATTACAATAAGTAGAAAAAAGCTTCTTCGTTTAAATAAAAGTTGTAGAATAAATTACTATTCAAAGATGTGTACCTAACTACATTAATCAATTTATTGTTTTTAATAATACCAATTATTAATAAGATTATTAATAATAATTAATTTATTAATGTAAGAGTACATCTATACCTATATTTTTTGTAAGCAATTTCATATCAATTAAAAATTACCGTTCCATACCGTACCTACTTACTCGGTTAAATACATAGTCTTTTTCTGTTACAATAATAATAATTTGTTATATGAATAGTTTTTTCTTTAAATAGGTTTTATTTGATTATTTTTAAATGCAACAATTAATTTATTAAAAGTTTTTAAAATTGCTGTATTCGAGAATTTGGGTACTTACTAGAAAATACTAATAGACAGAAGTAAAAACATAAAAATGTCTTTTATAAACATAACATAGTCAACTGATTATCATGAGGCTTTAATCATCAGAACATACGATATTTTTGGCTAAAATAAAAAAAAAATATTTTAAGCGGGCGAAGCCGCATCAGAGTCTCTAGTTTTTTAATAAAAAACATTTGAATTTAATGATCTCATACGTATTGAGTTTACGGATTAGTCGATAACTGCGTTTATAAATATTCGCCTGCGCGTTAATCCATTATCGCGGATTATTGTTCCGCGATAACTGCAACCTATTACTGATAGCGAACGTAGGTATGTTTGATTTATACATACAATTTCAAATCAAATATATTTTCTATGTTCACACTGTCGTGCTTATGTATACTTTAGGTGTATATAACACATATTCTAAATTTATTAATTTAATCATAATTCACATTAATCATCATTCGTCATCAAAAATTTAAAGACTGGATGATGTTTTTACTTCTGTGTGATATACTCGTAGCATACTAGTAAAATTCGAAAAATTTTGTATTATAAAGATAAAAAAAAGTTAGTGACAGATCACTTCGATCTCCAATTTCAAAATAATACAGATATTAAGTTTGAAATTATACAAACATAACTCACCCGAACCATACTTACCGAGCTCCGTTACGGGTGTTTCGACGATGACTTGGATATTGACTCGACCGTTGGGCAACAAAAAACCGTCGACAAATTACATCTTCAGGTCGTTACATAGAGAGCGGGCGCGTGCCAAGCTGGCCATACAAAAACTCTAGTTTCTAGGTAGGTAGGTAGTGGGTAGCGGTGGACAAATCCGTGCAATTACACACGTACCACACTGTCAGGTGAAATATTGCGTGGTCCAATTTGCCTTGGATTCGGACACAATGATCGAGCTCGGATCTAATTACTCGCAACGCGCCAATATCTTTTGTGATAATATAATCGATCTATATTTGACGCGGATCATTTTTTCATGGTTTTCGGTTTTCAAGTGAAGTATCATGTTTTTTGCCCCCGAACAGCAATAACTTACTTTTGGTCTTGTTGCCCCGGTGCCGGTGTTGAAGTAGATCGACTTAAAGATATTGTAATGTGCCGTTTTTGTGGGCTCCGCTGTAATCATCTTTTGAGATTTGCGACGAAAACTCGAATCGCCGGGAAACTTACAAAAAGAGTAAAATGATTAATCTATATTTTGATTAACAAATCGATTTCCACATACTTAAGTCTATTTGTCGGTCGAGTAGCCTCGTCGCCGCCTGCCGCCGCTAATGGGCTCGCGCGGATAAAGCAGCGACACCGTTACCTTTCTCAAATCACGTACACTATTGTAATATCCAATCGGCCAGAAATGAGATTGCGGCTAACAAGTTATTTACATTGACGTTTTAATATGTTGACTGACTGAAAAAACTATTTAAAAAGGTAATTATAAATTGGTGTCCGTAATAGCCACCGTACGCGCCGGCACGCCGGCTTGCCGCCGCCGCCGTGACGGAGCTAAACCCTCCAGATTAATTTTGCCAGCACAATGAACGCTTCATAGTCAAAATATAGCTTTCAATACAAGTTGCGATATCAGTTTGTCAATTGTAGTGTTACGAAAGAGTTTGCGCGAGCGCTCGACTGCCGCCGAGGAGATAGGATCTTTATTATGGCTCGTTTTTGGAAATATAATGAATATAAGGCATCGGCGCGGACGGATAAGTAGTCAAGATTGACGAAATGATGCGAGGTCTGTGACCGGGAGTCGGGAGGTGGACGGGGAGGCGGGGGTGGAGGCGAGAAGCCGCGAGGCAGCATTGCGCGAACATGGCCAAAAACTAACCATAATTTACGGGCTACTTGCAGGACGGCCGCCGACGACACGCGCTGCACTTTTTTTACAGTGCCCTGATCCTGTTACAAAGTCAATTTCTCACGAACATCAGAGGCACATCTTTGAGGAATTGCGCGTTAATGATGTTCGAAAATTAAGAGCGACCACGATTCGTTTCTGATAAAATTTCGGGCAAATTTGCGTTAAGTATTGTCATTTTTTTGCGCGAACCTCGACTCTGTTGCTTTCGGTGAAGTTAATGTGTCTTATAAAGAGCACAAGCCTTTTTAAATAATGACGGAAGATAACGCGTTGCTACAAAAAGCTGAAATGGTGCGCGGATGTGGAATTTCGGTAGCCCACGGCGAACAGCCTTCGGGGCTGGACTTCGCATATGAAACTCTGATTATAGATCTTTTTTATTTTACTTAATAATAATAACTCGATATTCGATAGATTTAGAAAAATATATATTTTGAAACCTGGAAAAAATATGGTACTTTCAGTACCTAAATTATATTTTCGTTTGAATGATTTCATAGATGAATATATATTCGCGCTTTAATAATTCTGGTCTATAATTTCTAAAGAATATTTTTAAAGTATTTAAAGTTTTAGCTCAAAACTTGTCTAAAAAGAAAATTTAAGGGTGCGTGCAAACGGAATGCGATTGTCCATTTTGACTTGCTGACGTGAGAGGATTCACTTCGCTGCAGGCCATCATGATACCTGCGTTTATATTATATTGTCATGTTATATTTTCATGCTAATATTAAATTCGCACCTCAAAAATGCTGATTCTTTGGTGCAGAAAAAAAGCATGATAACGGTCAGATTTCCCATAAATAAAAAAAAATGTAACACTGTTAAAACATCTGCATATGCAAGTACATATGCGCATATAAAAATTGCCTTTCTCAAGGGGAAGGCGACGTGCAATCTAGCGATTACGTGCCTTTTTTGCCCCCCTCATTATGCAGATTCTGGCGAAAAAGGAATAAATTTAATAATATGCGTTCGTGCACATGCGTTATCGAACGCACTTGCTTCTGATAATCTGCGTCGTCATGTAATCATCTCTCAGCCCCCGAGGGGGAGAGGGGAGACGGCTCCAGGGTAAATGTCCCTCCGGCCGTGGGATCAAGCTCCGTCCATTAATATGGACGTGGCGTTGTGTTGGCTTTAGTGAGCCTGGGCAGTTGTCTTATTAAAGACAGGGGTGGTAAGGCGAGGTGGGGGGATGAGCTACGTGCTGCCGGGGCGGTCAACCCAGCCGGGTGAGACCCCTGGTTGCCCCAGGGGAGGCCCAGCTTAGGCGACCAGCGACCACGGCAACAGCTCAAGAGTCGGGTTTGGGGAGAAGGATGTCTCTAGGAAGACGTCTTCTGGCCGCGTCCGGTGGGCGTGTGTGCCACGGGGCGATGTTGCGAATGTGGGGGTGCACCGAGGTGTCAGCTCGGCGGTACATCCTGGCGGCGATGGAGAGGACGTGCTCGTCGATGTCCTCGGCACGGAGGTCCCGCTTGATTGTAGCGTTCCTCACGTACCAAGGTGCCTTGACGACACGCCTCAGGGCAACGTTCTGCACTTGTTGCAGCATCAGGCGTTGGCGCGGGCTGGCAAGGGCAAGCCAGGCCGGAGCAGCGTACGTCAGATGTGGCCTGACGTAGGTTTTATATATGGCCAACTTTGTGCGCAGTGGGAGGCGAGATCTGAATACTGGCCGCAACATATTCAGAGCGGCTCTGGCTGCATTTCTAGCTTTTTTCACCTGGGCGGTCATTGTCAGTCGCCTGTCAATGACTACGCCCAGGTAAGTTGCATTCTTCTTCCACGGGACCTCCGTTCCAAGTATTGTCAGCGGAGGAGGGTTTCTTCGGTGACCCCCAAACACGAGTGCTTGAGTTTTCGTCACATTAAGGGCCAGCCTCCACTCCGCCAGCCATTCCGGTAGAAGGTCCAGAGAGCGCTGAAGTTTCTTAGCGGCGTGCCTTGGGTTTAGTGACTTGGTCAGGAGCGCGATGTCGTCCGCGTAGAGGGCCAACATTGCGTCCTGGCCCACTGGGATGTCGTCAGTGTATGTCGTGTACAGCGTTGGTGACAGTATGCTGCCCTGGGGGACCCCGGCGAGGCTTGGATGTCTACTGGAGATGGCATCATCGACCCTCACGCAGAAGCTTCTGCCGTGGAGAAATTCGGCCAGGATTCGTACGAGGTGGTGGGGGACGCCAGCTTGAAGGACCTTGTACAGCAATCCTGGGTGCCATACGCGGTCGAAGGCCTTCGCGACGTCAAGGAAGGCCACTGCTGCAACTTCCTTTCTATTGGCCGCGGCTGAGGCATAATGGAGCACTCGGGCGACTTGAAGGGTCGTGGAGTGCTCGCTCCGAAAACCGAATTGCTCGGGGCGCGGTTGTAGATGCGCTTGGAGTAGTGGGAGCAGCAGCTTCTCGAAGAGTTTGGATGTTGCACTCAAGAGGGTAATTGGACGGTAGCTCTCCGGAAGGCGAGGACTTTTCCCAGGCTTGGGCAGCATTACCACTAGGCCCTCCTTCCACGCCTGGGGGAAGTATCCTAGGCGGAGGATGGCATTGAGCAGTCTGGTGAGTGCTGCGATTGCTCTGTTGGGTAAGTGACGTAGAGCCGCGTTGGTCACAGTATCTCTCCCCGGTGCTTTCTTAGGCTTAAGTGAGAAAATAGCCTTTTTCACTCTCGACGGAGAAAAGAATGGAGGTGGCTGGTCTGGATCGGGCGGGCTTCGGATTTTTTGCTGCACTGCTGCTTCCAGGTTGTTGTGGGCTTCTTCACGTTGGCTAGGGTTGGGTAGAAATTGGCTTTCCAGGTGTGCGGCAAGAATTTCCGCTCTACCCTGCGAGTCGAAGCACAATGTGCCGTCCGGGCGCAATAGGGGTCTCACCGGCGGGGCTTTCTTTGTGACGAGACGGCACAGCTTATTGAGCGAGGGTTGGTCCTCGCTTGCCTCTTCAATGCGCTTCTCCCAACGCTCCGCAGCCACAGACTCAAGCTCTGCGCGGATGCGCTCTATGTAGCTATTCAGCTTGGTCTTTGTCGCTGGCTCGCGTGTTTTCTGCCACTCTGCTCGTATCTTCCTCTTCTTTGCGATGAGGTCGGAGAGCCGTTTGGGGATGGGAGGAAGGGTCCTCAGCTTTGGCGGGGCGGTGGCTTCGCTGATGGCATCCCGAATGGTGCTGGTGATTTTTTCCTCCAGCCGGTCAATGCTAGAGGGACTGTCAAGAGGCTCGTCGCGCAAGGGGATTTTGCTATGCACGAGGGCTTCAAATCGCGGCCAATGTATTAGGCCTCCATGCGGTGGTCTCCTCGCCGAAGTCAGCTTCCCAAGAGCTGTCACCAGCACCGGAAGGTGGTCGGAGCCGTAGGCGTCGGGTAGTGTCTCTAGGGTGAGTCCATGGTCGTCCATTCCCCTATGGACCACGAGGTCTATTGTGCTCGGAAGATGGGTACTGGTATAGGAGAAGTGGGTAGGCTCATCTGGGCCCTCCACCACGTACCCATGCCGATCGGCGTCCTCGAAAAGGCGGCGTCCGTTGTGGCACATTGTGTGACATCTCCATGCCGGGTGCTTGGCGTTCCAGTCACCGGCAGCAATCGTAGAAGTGGCGCTGTCCATGATCCCTCGGACTTCGCTGAGGTTGAGGGATGATGCTGGGGGGCGGTAGATGGCGAAGAAGCGAAGTATTTCGCCCCCGAATCGGATTTCCGCGCCCAGGGACTGGAACGATTTGGTGTTGGTGTCTGGTGTCGGTTGATGCACAATAGATCTCCTAACTGCCAATAGAAGGCCTCTCCGTATGTTATCCGGAGGGGCATCCAGCCGCAGCGTGTGGTACCCGGATAGGTTAATGGAGTCAGAGGGGGAGAGATGAGTTTCGCATATGGCTGCAACATCCACTCGTTGTTGGCGGAGAAGAAGGCGAAGGAAATGAGTCCTCCCGCGTAACCCCGCGGCGTTCCAGTAGATGGCTCGAAGTTCGTCAGGCATCTTGAATGAGGCTCATCATCCCATTTAGCACAGACTGGACTGGGTCTTGACCTTCCCTAATAGCCATGAGGACTACTTTTAGGGTGTCAATAGCCCTGTCAATGGTTATCTGTGCAGGCCTTTGGGTGTTGGCCGGGAGCGTCGTGGATGTAGGTACTGGAGGTCGGGCTGCAGCGGGAGCGGGTTGCTGCGCTGTTGCTGGAGCGGAGCGGGCATCCTCCTGCCTGTCTTTCATTTGCCTGCTCCTTTTGCCTCCTCTCTTCTTGTTTCTGCGGCTTCCTGTCTTGGTGGGTGGGTTCGCCGGTGCCATCAGTGAGTTCGCCTGTGTGTCTGTGGCGACCATGTTTGGTGCCAGTGGAACGTAGGTCCTGGTACGCCGGTCTGGTGCCAGCTGAGTCAGGGCGACGGTGCCAGCCTTCTTGTTACGCAATTCTTTTCTATATTGCGGGCACGCTGAGTGATTTGCGGGATGTGCCCCCCCGCAATTGATGCATGTGGCTGGAACCTCCAGAGGCCGTGGGCAGTCGCGTGCAGGGTGCTCTTCGCCGCACCGCACGCAAGCCAGGCGCCGATGGCACCCATGACTAGAGTGCCGAAAGCCTTGGCAGCGATGGCACTGTGCCGGGCCCCTTTTGCTTCTCCAAGGTTCTATTTTTATGCCTGGCATGTATAGGAGTTCGTTCACCCCGTAGATGCCAGGCATAAGATTTGGAGTGTTGACGAGGATGGCGTAAAAAATGCACCCTGGTCTTCCCATCCTTGCTTTAATCGGGCGCACATATTCTGCCTGGTATCCCAGCTGAGCCAGCGCCTCGGTGATGTCTTCGGGTGCGGTCGTTGCAGGCAGTCCACGAATGGCCACCTTCCGGTTCATTTCCGATGGTAGTGCGTACGTGAACCAGGAGATGGCAATAGTCTTCTCGAGCTCGGAGAGATACCGCTGTATTATGCGGTATTCATCCTCCGAGCCTGGTGTGAATCTCACGCCTCTTCCGAACGGGCGTGCATTAGGCGCGTGGCCCAATTTATCCCTTAGCGTTTTGAAGTGCAACGCCCAGTCAGGAAGAACCTCCACTATGAGGGGAGGGAAACGGGGTTTTGGTGCAGGTGTTGGTGCTGGTGCTGACGTGGTGCTGGTGTGCCCTGGCACTAGAGAGGCTTGGGCAGATGCAGCTGTGCGGCTCGGGCCAGGTGCCTGGAGTGCGTTGGCGAACGTGATGCTCGACGTTGTTGCTGTAGTGGGTACGGTACCCGGTGCCTGGTCCGTACTAATTCTGGAGGCATCTGTAGTAGTTGAGGGAACGCGGAGGAGGGGCATGTCTTTGCCAACTCCGTCTTTATCTCGGCGTCTTCTTGATTCTGGCCGGCTGGCCTGGATGGTCACTGGGCAGTGGCGCTTTCCTGTATTTGGGGTTTCGGACTCCGCAGCGCGCTGACGGCGCACCGGGGTCTGGAATATGGGCTGCGACTGCGTCTGGTCCAACGCTTGAGCACGGTCGTTTAGGAACACGGCCATGTGTTCCATCAGCTCCCGACTCAGCGCACCGTTGTGCTTGAGTTCTGCCAAAACTACCATGTCCCTGTTCAGTGAAGACTGCGGGGACATGGTATCGTCCAGCACCCTGGGGGGCGCGGAGGGGGAGCGCTTCTTCAGCTCCTGGTGTCGGTGGGCGCTGCGCGAGGCCCTGGGTGCCTGGCCTGGGGAAGGCGAGGCGGCTGGTGCGGGCGTCGATCCCGCGTGGCACGGCGCGCCAGGTTGCGCCGCGGAGAGAGGGGGCTCCCTCGACGTGGTCCTCTGGTCCATTGCCTGCACGGGTACGCCGTACAGTGCAGCGGAGCGCGGGGTCCGGGTGCCGCTGGTTGCGGCGGTAGCTGTGGCCGCGGTAGGGGACGCTTGTGTCCCCCCCGCACGCGGCGGCTGAGGGGTGCTCATTCCTATGAGCACGGGTAGCAGCAGCGGTTGACTGTCCTCACAACCCTTCTGTCCATCTCGGTCTCGGTGATAATCTGCGCGCGCGCCGTCCGCAATTATAGCGGAGGGGGGAGGGAGGGAAGGGGGGATATGGAGAGGGGGGGGGGGTTGCGCCTGAACATGGTGCGGCCAAAAGCCAATTCGATTTTTAATTTACCTTTCGCAATTCCTAGCAGTTTTGCAATCGTTGTTCAATTTACAACTTATTACTTAATCCGCTCTGTTAAGTTTCGTTGTAATGTTAGAACTTATTTGTTATTCTATTGAGAAAAATGCATTCCAGTATCTAATTGGAATGACATACTTTCTGTTCGTATAATGTTCATTTAAATAGCTTTCAAGAGTTAAATTTGTTTTGTCGTTACTTGTAACAGTTCCAATATATACATTATACGTTGCAAATAAATATATATATTCTAAATCCATTCTCAACAATATAATGCATTTGGTAAACAAAACGTAATTAATTCAGGATTCTGTCAATCGACTTAATTACCACTACCTACTAATATACTTAACCGTACCCTTTCAATAAGTCCCAAGTCCCGGATCGCGCGAGGACGTGCGTCGTGCATGTCTCAGTCTTGCGGTAACTTAATAAGGATAATCTTCGCACCTGAGAAGTGCAATTAATAATGGACGAGCTTTCTCCAGATCTACACAAATACTGCTCAGATTATGATAAGGGTGGAGGTATTACGTCTGCGGATTCTAATGGATAGGACAGGCTCACGGCTCGTTTAATAATGTCGATAAATAATTAATTATGCGAGAATTGCAACCACATACATTTAAATGTGTTGCATGTTTTTCTTTGTTATATTTTTCCTTTAAGCTCTATTAAAGTTCAACCTCGTACAAACATCAATTTATGACTTTTGCCTAATTTATATGTCTATTCTTAAATATTAAGCAAAAGTCACCAATTCATAAATCACATGGTTCTCCATTTTCCTCTCATTGTAGTCGTATGCTGGATGCATACCGAGTGTATGTCGGAATCCAATGCTAGGAAAAAATAAAATTCCAGCTGTGGTAATCGAACCCATTCTCATTCCTTGTACAAACGTACAAATCACATCTGAAATACGAAGGCTTTTATTATATTATTTAGATATTTTTATAATTATTTTGAAACTTTCCAAGAACCCAATCCAGTATATTATTTGTTAAAACGTTGTCATTACATACAAGTATAGCACCAGCAGTAAGGTTTTGTCATGTCTTGTCTCCGGGAGTCCAAGCGAGGCCTACGGTGCGTCGGCACGTCGCGGGCGCAGGGGTGTGGGATCAGGTCCACCAAAAACTGGCCCCCGCGTCTTAGCCTTGAATGGCTTAGCCCTCTGGTCACGAGCAAATAGCTGACGTGGCCCGCGGCAGCCGCGCCCTGCATACGTAATGCGTGTGCAAGGGAACTGGGAGGACGTGGAGTCGAACATGATGAATACATTTGATCAGCAGATAATGTATCGTTTAATTAGAATATGTGTTTGTGGGTTTTTTACTGAGTGTTTGTATATAGGCGTGTGTTGTAAGTATATAGGGTAAATGGATTTTCATTGTTATTAATATAGCATTGCTTTATGATATTTTGTAAGTATAATTAATTTCCATTTTATGTAAATTTATATTGTTAATAATTTTAGTTAGAGTTATTAGTAGATTAATGTGTTACAATTGTCCAAAAAAAGGTATCAGAATGGTTCTAATTTTTTTTATAGTTTCGAATAATGATTGAAAAATAAAACGTGATTCGAATTCGAACCATCAAATTTTTATGCCAAAGCCACCCAAGGTGACATACAAGAAGAGACATACTCAAAAGCTTTTTCATTTTAAAAATGTTATAACAATCACTTTCAAATTTTCTAGATGCCGTCTTGTTTTATACACATGTTAAATGTATAGGTTAATCGAATACTCCACGGTGTTGTTTTTTATCAATCCCCATCACAATGCGATCTGACCACCTGGCAAAATGCTCATCAATCCCTCATATTTGGATCTGAATCCTATATACCAGCTAAAAACGTCACAAGACCACTCCATAGCTGTCGGCGTGCCAGTAATGGAGTATTTCGTATTTGTTTCATTTTTTATTTTTTGTCGGTTCGATTACTCGAACGCGATCTCATCATTCTCCGCGAAATTCGGGAGCGTCTGAGCCGTCCAGCCCCCAAATATTAATTATTGATTGGCGATAAAGCATGCGTAAATATGGTATACTGACTATGATTATAAACCACTTTTTTTTCATTACATTGCCATACAACTTCACATGTACGAGTAATTCCACCTCCTAATATATATTACATGTCGAAATTTGCTTTATGCTTTACAAATATAGATTTTAGATAAGTAATATATAATAACACTGCTAATATTTACCTAGTTATTGATCCTTGCTAGTAAAAAGCTTAACAATTTTGATAAACATCTATTAGAGACATACAAAAGGATACGACGGGTTGTTAATGGCTAAAAATCGGCTCTCACAGCCCGCCGTCAGCTGTCGTCTGCGCTAGTACAGTTTGAAGAGCTCGTACGCTGCAGTGCCCCACAGTATAATCCATACTTAGCGAATATTTCTAAACTACCCGCTTATGCTTTAACTTGCCTAATATTTTATTGCCATCATTTACCCGTTTGATTTCCGCTCTTCAACACGTAGTGCCTCCAGAATTGGGCGGTAAATAGAGAAGGGAGTGTCTTAAAACTAGGTTCCCTCCAACCTCCATGGTTCCCTCAGCCTATACAAATATACGCATATTTATAAATGTTTATGAAGTTAAATAAATAATTATTAGTTTCAAACAAATAGAATTTTAACAAAATAATTAAACAACAGTTTACAATCAATTTATGATTGCTAATCATAACCACTGATTGATATGCGGCATTCTTATCTATAATATACAAAATTTGATTAAAATAATTAAAGAAAAAAAATACGGACTAAATAATAATCAAAATGTTTTACAAAGCTCAAACGAATTTATACACTAAGAATGAGGGGGTTATTATTCGCTTCGTTCACAGTTTAAGCGGTAGCACACCAAGTGTGTATTGTGGTTAAAACAAAAGGTACTCAGTGGTGCTCCAGCTTAATTTTCGAGTGCGAGTTAGTATTTGAATTGGTTATAATCGTGGGATAAACAATAGCCGGCGACGCCCAGCCCATGTGCGCTCGTTCAATTAATTTGTATTGTAAAATTAAACGTATTTAAGTATTATTTAATACGGGCGCAATATTAAATTGTCTAGACATTTTTTTTAATATATATTTTTTTAATTTAAAATGGCTGTTGAAAAAACAATTAGGTCGGCTTTTGTCAAAATTATTATTCTTCATGTGAAATTAATTGAAGGGGATTAAAGGTGTTCTTCGTATGGTTACAGAGAAATGTTAAGCATATACATATTCACATAAACTACTTCATATTTAGGAAGGAGGTGTTACGTATAAATTTTTAAGTAGTAGGTTTCTTAACCCACCCCTTCTATTGGAGTAAGTCTAATATGAAGATATATAATTAATATACCTATGGCATTTTTTAAAATTAATTTCTGTTGATTTTATAGACTTTGGCTGTCCCTTTTATAGACCTTAGTTAAAGCCACGTTGTCTGCTTATCCCAAGGACACATAAATTATGCACAAAAAAGTTTGTTTTTAACTTTTAATGAATCGTGTATTTATTAATGTATTCAAAAATACTAGACTATTCTTTACCAGTCGTACTTAATGTAAAGTGATTGCATTAGTTTATTGCATTTTTGACGTACCAAAAAAAGAAAATTACTACTTGCCAGAAGGAAGCAAAAAATTATGCTGATCAGTTATAATTCACAAAATCTAGAAATTAAAAAAAAATGACTGATACTGATTTGTTTGATAACATCACGTGACCAGATCAACATGTCATGCCAATTCTGCAGATATGAGGTTCTATAGGTATATAGCAGACTTTCAGTGTATTAGTGGCTTCTTTAAATTTGTTCCTGAATATTAATTATGTAAAATAAATATTATTTTTAAGCTCTGTTAGCTTTACTAGTACTTGGTACTGTCAATAGTTAATTAGTAGAAATAGTTAATAGATTAAGGTTTTAGCAAAAAAAAAAATAAAAAAAATGAATGCATAGGTAAGTATGTAAATTATGAGTAAACGAGTTATCCCGAGGGTAGGAGTGAGTGATGCGAAACGCGTGAGCAATCATCGCGATCGACGACTCCTGCGCAGGGAAATGACGGAAACGCACACATGCGCGCACGCCGTCCACACACGCACACACACTAGCGTCAACTAGCGCTAACGTTAAACAGATATTAGTAATCCATTGTTAAAAAACATGTCTATGCAAATATATAATTTATACATCACTAACGATACGTTACGTTACGTATGCAATTTTAAGTTTTTATATGCATTCGTTGGTGAGGGAGGCATTGTTAAGTGTATTTGCATAGCGTAAGGCGATAAACTACTACAATTATAGAATTACCGTAGCTTCTTCTCAACTTCAAGTTCATGACATTTCTATTGACTCTTGAACCTGAATAGATTTACATTATACGTTCTCGAGTGAAATTTTGCATTATAATCAATGTTGCTAAGGAAAAATCGATACTACGTAGATATTCGGTTTCGGCCTACGAATACGTTATATCTCGATAAGATCTTTTTTACGAAAGTAGTCGGCATGTGTGCAAATTAAAAAATATCTGCGAATGTTTTTCGTCTGTACACTTGTCATGCACTCGCTGTACAGATATTACTTTCAAACATTAAATAATCGCGTCGTAACGGAAGTTGTGGGTTCGCATTCGGCAACGCCTTTTGACGCACGCACAAAGTATTCACCTAATTTATGGACTACATAATCACCTTATGTCATACCAAATAGTTATATTATGAATCAAAATAAAATACTTTGAGGTCGTCGAAGCGAAGAGTGTAACTGTAGCTCGATGGTTGTGGGTTCTATCCCCACTCGGGGGAATGAATTACTATTTATTAATATTTTCATTTCTTCGTTCTGACACCAAGACAAAAGCCAGGCGTTGAGTTCCGCCACGCAACACGCAATGCCTCGCAAAAATAGCGGCAGTAAGTGGAAAAAGGAGTGTTTTAACACTAGGTTCCCTATGCCAACTCTGGTGTGTGCTATATCCGCTGCTATATATGCTATTCAAAAATAAAATATCGATCCGAGATACCGATATCGGTCCGCTCCAAAGCGTTAACGTAATTTCAAGCGAACGTGTAAATAGCGTTACGATCCGTGCACACCGACTGCGATAAGCTTTCAAAAATATTATCTAGTGCTAAAAAAAATACGTAATTGCCGTATTGCGTTAGAAATCGCACACGTTTACACACGCATCGGAATTAAGTAATTAATGCCGCCCTGGTTGTATCGGCCGACGATCTGTGCCTCGTTCTCATCGAACGTGCTACTATCAGCGATCGGGACCCCGTTAGCTGTGAAAACAGTAGCGATTATTATAATTTGCTGGTAAACAACAATTTGAGGCCAGTCGTGGAACAGGGGTTGTGGGTTCGATCCCCACTCGGGCTAATGAAATATTTATTTCAATTTATATTTTCATTTCTTCGTTCTGCCATTCAGCACGCAATGCCTCCAGAATTCGGCGGAAAGTGGGGAACGGAGTGTCTTAACATTAGGTTCCCTCTGTGTGCGGGATACAGCGTGAAGTTGATTTTTTTCTTTTAATTTGCTGGGAAACAGCCATTTCTCACAATGTCTATTATACTCGTCAGTCGCGCCCTTGCTCATTGATTTATCGGTGAGTGCGTAGCGATTGCCATCGACAAGCTAACCGTTGCAAATATTACTTTTTCGTGTAAAATTATAATAATAGTCCTCCGAGTATGGGATGGCCGCTTGTATTTTATGTTAATATTCGAACTAATTAAAAAAAGGAATTTATTTTCAATGTTGTTTGCATGTTGTGGAAGTTGAAAAAAAACAGCGGCCGCTTCCCGATAGGGTTCGCTGTTATTGGCATATGTAATGTGTAAAGTTGACTGATCTATCAGTGAGTGAGAATTGAGTTATTTATGCAGAGTTGAACGTTTTTTTTACTTTCTTGGTTATTAATAAAAATATTGTTTTTATTTTAAAATCAGCTTCACGCTGTGCTGAGTTGTGTAGGTAAAGGGAATCCGTATTAGGACTGTTCGTTCCCATTTTCCGCCGAATTCTACAGGCATTGCGTTCTGAGTGAATCGAAAAATATTTAATTTCCTCGAGCGGGAATCGTACCCACAATTTGTACCTACTCGACTTTAAAAATATCTTTGAAAATCACAAAAAATGTATTAAATGCACCGTACTTTTATAGTACCTACAGTAAGATTTATAACTCCCTTGTTTGTCGAACTCTTTTTAAAGCGGCTTAAGAGAGAATAGGGCAATTTAAAGAAAGGGTTCCACAGAATGCGATATCGCCAGCTTAATCTTAGCGAGCAAATTAGGATTAATTGAACTTTTTCCTTTTAATTCTAAGCGTCTTTATGTTCCCGAGTAATTCGTTCAACATGTCACCAAGCAACTTGCACAGAGATGATACAACTATTTTTTTTATTCTTTTTTTTAATAACCATAGTTATTTTTTAAAAGCTTTTATTATTTATTCAAAATGTTATTGCACTTAGGAAAGATAAATATTTTTTTACTTTACTAGAAAACCTAAAATAAATTTAACGTAGCGGGGTTTGAAAACTCTTAGACGGGTTGCCTTTCCTTCCATCTATCTTTTTCCTATAAATTTCTATACATTTTCTAAAAAAGTATAACCATAGACGTTTTGACCTAAACATATATTGATGCTACTCTTGATCGCAGTAGAGCTATTTGGTAATAACTATTAAATTTAACAACAGAGCCCATTAACATGACTGCATCGGTAATCCAGTAATTAGCATTCTAATGTTTCGTAGAATTATGAATAGCTACTAATGATTTACACCAGCATTTAACGATTTTAAATTGCAAGATTTAATGTTAAAATATTGTTTTGCTAATTGTGACAAATATTCTATACTACCTAATACTTTATTATTGTAAATGTAAAAGACAAGCATATTAATAAAAAAAAGTCATTTTATGTGTGAAAAAAAAATATATTTTTTAATCTATTTCAAACTCCATGCGTATACAAGACGCAAAGTGCGTTTCGAACTAAATTAAGGGGTGAGGGGTTAGGTATCTATAACCCGATGGCCGATGTCGGTTAGGTGCCCTCAGGTGTGACGGACGGAAACCCGCTATCATTAGCCTACCCGGTACCCACATGCACGCACACGCACCCCCACGTGTGCTGAACGCGGGATGTCCTTGTGTGCGTGTTGGGACGGATTAGACGTTTTTTTTTTGGTTTTTAAAACCGTTTATATTTGTTATTCACGTTTTATATGGGTAATGTAGATCGGTTGGAAAGCGACTGTGCATGTTATGGTTGTGAGTTCAATTCTTTCTCGTTCAAATCCTTCTATTTTCTCCTCAAGTACTATAGAAAATAAAAAAAAAATATTTCTAAATCCTGCAATTAACTTCGTTATATTAATTGACTTTTACTATATAAAATCTATATTTTTCTGTATTCGAACAGTTTCCAAATGACTTACTTAAAACCTTTATTAATTTCAATACAAAAAAGCATTAAAATGATGGATTAAAATAAGCATCAAAAGTTTTGCCCTGTGCACTGACACAGATGGATGCACACGGTGGACAGTGTGACTGTAGGAATAATAAAAAAAACAACTAATATAATCATATGCGGGCGATAGTTTAGTGTTATTGAAATTCCAAGTAATAAAATTACAGTTTATAGAAGGTATATTTTTTAAAAATTTAAGCTTATATTTAGCTTAACTTACTAAAACAAAATATAATAAAAAAACATAGCCTTATAAAGCTGAAGAGGTGCATGATGGAACGTGCTAATCTCAGGAAGTACTGATTCTGATGAAAAATGCCTCATTATCAGAACGAGGAAGTGAAATTATTAAATATTTAATTCCCCTGAGTGGTGATTGAACCCGCAACCATCGCGCTTACAGCCACATGACTGACGACCTAAGTTGAGTTCTTTCCTACCACGTTAGATCATATGCGTGTTGGACAACGTGCAATTATCACGCTTCTATGCGCTTGCGCAGGGTGTGAGCTCGATTATCATCGATATTACTAACTATAGTATATAAATATAAACTCAGCCAGTTTTAATCGTAAGTAAATCATCTTGTATTTGAACCACACAACTATATTTCTTAGTAAACACTAATTTGTGTTGAATGTTTATCACTTGCATAACTTTAGCTGTGTTTTCTACT
This sequence comes from Heliconius numata, assembly GCA_016802625.1. NCBI lineage: Eukaryota > Metazoa > Arthropoda > Insecta > Lepidoptera > Nymphalidae > Heliconius > Heliconius numata. Next base: position 3,361,483 of record JAEBDU010000098.1, read on the forward strand.
TGTATTGTTATTATAGATTTTATCTACATGAAATATAATTATTATGTATTTTTAACGTGTATTATTAAGTGAAAACAACTCTCTATTAACACACTTAGGTAATTGGTTTTTTATATGTTAAAAAATCTATAAGGCGCCTTGAATGCGGCTTCGCCAGCTTAATCTAATTGTTATGAAATAGCTAAAGTATACAAAATCTTTACATATAGTGTCGTCTATGTGCTATTCTGGTGTATAAACTAAATTACTGTATAGTTTCGTCTAATTCTGTTCAGCAATTTTTCCGTGAAAGTGTAACAAACATCCATCCTCACACGACTTTCACATTTATAATATTAATAGAATTTCACTTAAGTAAATATAATATTATATTATGGAGGCCAGTACTAGCGTAGGAGCACAAGCGATAGGTTATGGGTTCGATCCACACTCGAGGAAATGAAATATTTAATATTTACATTTCTTCGCTCTGTTATCGAGGTACGCTAGGTTCCCTCGCCTACCCTACTACTTGCGGGATACAGCGTGAAACTAGCCTATTTCACGTAAATGAATATAAAACACTATTCAAACAACAAACGACCGTACAAACAAGTAATCTCAGCAACGCTTACGTGAGCACCATAAACCTTTGACACACCAATTTATTTGTTAATTCCATGCTGACATCAGCAGCGGGATAGCCGATAGCATAAGTGCCTATATTTAGAATCTCTGTAACTGATTAATGGACGCTTTAGAGCTGGCTATGGGCTAAGTCGCGCCAATTGACATCGTAACCCCAGCCTAGAAATTTATCTCTATTTATGATTGTAATGTGTTTTGTCAATAATGACTCTAAAGGACTCTATGGTCTCGATTCTTTATTATTTTATAGGCTGTTTGGTTGTAGAATATGGCAGTTTCGTTTTAAGATGTTAAACGTTATATTTCTTTAAAGTTGTTGGTGGAGAATCAAAAATAGGTATTTTTGGTATTACATTTTAATGAAAGTTGCATATTTAACGTATTTTAGTTATTTTTTAATCATAGGCTCAACCTACGGTACGGTCGAATTTGGCTCTAAAGTCTAGCCTGCATGGATTTTTAAATTTTTCTTACTTTTCATTATTTTGCCCCAAATTACAAAAGTTCAGAAAGTTTAACTTAAGACCACGACTCTTCAACCGTTCTATAGTTTGGTATGTATGGTTAAAAAAATAGTAATTAACATCAAATACGCAACGTTAATTAAAATGTTTACTATCTCCTGACCAAGAATATTCGTTAGAATAGATTACGGCGGCTATCGGCGGAAGTGATAGCGGTAACAGCGGCGTAGGATAGATACATTCTGTTATCTGTCTCTATATGGGAATTTATATGTATTATACGATTGTGGTCGTAGCTTCGATATGTTGGTAATTTCGTTGCCTGTACCATGACAATCATTGATAATATTTCTTTGTTTAAAATTTTAAAAAACAATTATCAACGTTTATAAGGAACTGTATTTAATATATAATATATCTGCCGTTTTCACTATAAAGTAATAATTTAATTTTCCATGTTTACTATAAAGCGATCTTGAACTATATGTATATATATATAATTAATATTGGGTTTTTTTACTTTAGCGTTAAATTACGATGCGCATACGCATCAACCATATCAAAGCTCATATTTAAAGTTCAACGCTCAAAGTGCATAATCGTAGTAATCGGCCGGAGCCAAATGTCATCGACCCACTTATCTCATCCGCCATCCCTTTTACAATTACAACAACAAATGAGTAAGAGTGCACCGATACGCCAGAGCATCGATACTATGCGGAGGAATAAAATCCTGTGTGAACGAACTCTAATCTCTGTTTTGTGGCAGCATCCAGACCCCGAGATGCACGCGCTCCGATAGATCGCCAATGAATCACGGCGATCCTAATGACAGCCGGTCGTCAGAAATCATATAAATTAAATGCTAATAGCAGTTCTTACTGTTTACTTAGGTATTATGCTTGAATTAATATTTTTGTTTAATCTAATTATAATTTTAAATAATATGGATAGTTTTGTAAGGGTATGATACTATTGTTTCTTCCTTCTTAGAAGTAAATGTTGCTGATATGATATTTTGAATTTGTGGAATAATTAGTTATATTAGGTCCGTAGATTAGATGGTTGCTAATAAGGCAAAATATAGGAAGCAGGATATGCATTATGCACTTTTATCATTCAAAGATGAAGATAATTTGGAGTTTCGAACAAATATTAAAGCCCATAAGTCTATACGAGAAATGCGTATACTCGTATATAATCTTAGTTATCACTAAGTTGGGTCAAATGGTAAATAAATTATGATATTTGTCCTAGAAATAGTCTCTCAATCTTTTTTCGGGGTACTACAATTTCTTTGTAAGTCAAGTAGTTTAATGGGGCGCGTTACATCAATGTGTATTATCATAAACGCTTATTAATATGAGCTCTAAACAATTTCAAAGTAAGCTAAACTTAAAAATTTAGATTTAAAATGTTATGACACTAAGCAAAGTTAAATTTTACCCGATCCTGTTGTAAAACTATAAGCCATAAATTTCAGAACAGGTAGAGAGAATCTTTTGAAATAGTCCGAGAGGATACCGTTAACGTGATGATCCTATTTGCTGTGCATTGTTTACAAAGATTTAACTGACGTAACGGATAAACAATACAAGTCCAAGGATTCCTTATTCATTGTCACGGCAATAAACATCAGGTATGGCCGTATGCTACCTCACTTACTGGAAAGCTCTCTTAATTGCCTTAACAGAATCCCTCTGTTTTGATTCCCCAACACGTTTGTAGCATGAAACAAAAACACTGATTGTAAGGTTTCCATCTTAAGACCAGATAACTTGAATTGCTGACAACAATTACTGTCGACGAAATTATGAGCGGGTTTGATTTCAATTAAAATTTCAAGACAATAATAAGCGTTATGGTTGGGTTAATAATTTCTATATAAACATAATATTGAAGTTTTGTTTCTGTAATAAAGGATTATCCCACATACAACATAGTAGCGAGTCGTACTTTGTTACGAATTTCTTTGAAACTAATATTCAGTCATTCAAAGGGCAGACGCACACGTCATTTCAACGGCGTATTCAATCCGTATGCACTTTACTTAGAAACTGAACTGTCGAATAATAAGTGCATTGTGTGACCGTATACGTATCACATGGATTAGTGAGGGGAATATTTAATATCGATTGTTTTCAAATCTATATTGTTTATACTCGTAACTCTATTTTAACCTAAATTTTCTAAAAATTTCCAAAGTAGTTAATTCATTCACTTTAAATAAATAAAAAAACCATTAAATAATTCGTGCATTTTATTCTATGTAACTTAAAATTCTTCTTGGCGATCAGGTATTATGGCTTCTTAATCAGCTCGACTGCTATTTATGACATTTAGTATCAAAGATTCTAATCGAGGTCATTGCTTCCTCGTCATTGAGCCTATCGACACATCGGCAGCGGCGGCGACTCGCGCGCCACGCACTTCCGACGCGACGGATTTGCCGGAATCGGCGCGGGCGCATCAAAAGAACTTGCAAAATTCGGACGGAGGCGCGCGCGCGTGAATCCATTTGAATATTATTTTTTATGCCGACATGGGAAAGGTGTACGATTAGATATGGCCGACCCATCGCGAAATTTTGTCACAACCCTATTTCGTAAATAATAATAATGTGTCTGCCTACTGATGATTCCTTCGATAGAAATCCTGAGAATTCTATAATGCGTAATCTCGAGTTGCATTAAAGAAGCTTGTGACCTCTTAGTCGTCCGCGACATTACGAACTGCATACTTAAAAACTGCAATTTAATTACGAAAAAATGTCGCCTTACAATTAAATATGATATTTTTTCGACGAGAATCGTTCCATCCAAAATTTCGGCCAGCTCGGAGCCCACACGGGCTTTCTTGCTACTTACATCTCACGTTTTTGAGTAGCCGTAATATTTAAATTGCCGACATATCTCCCGCGGGCATACCTTGCATGGGAATGCACACTGGCGGTCGTCAAAACTCGCTTTTACCGAATGCGACATGCGTTGTCCAAACGCACCAGCGCCGCCGTATCCTTCTCTGTCTGACTCGGAGCCAACGAACTGCGAGGACAAAGAGGTGCTGATGGAAAGTATGGCTTCGTTGACTGGACGCTTCTTACATCAGCAAACGCATCCCGCCTAAAATTTTGCATGGATGTGCCGCGCATGCGAATACGTAGTCTGCGGCGCTCCTCGCCCGGTCGGTCGGTGCGGGGCAGGCGCACGTACGCGCCCATTACCTGCCGATGCATATTAATTGAGGAGGAAGTTTTGTTAACAATATCTAATGTGCCCCGCGCCCGCCCGCGGTCCCATTGATAGCTTTTTTGTTCTCACTGCTCTTCAAAAGTGACTTCGCCGTGAGCTAGACGGTCCTTATAAAATATTGCATAATTTATGACACACGTTGCGAAAACAATCACCATGATTATTCCATTCCACATACGAATACGATGTTTCGTGATATCTGCGCTTCGTCGGAAGTGGTTTAACTGGGTTATTTTATTTAATCGTGTGCCACTCGAGTGTTAATTAGAGATAATCATCGGGCGGACAAATAATCTCATTTTATAATATATACAGCTCTTGCTTCGAGTGGAATTATCTGGAGTGGTTGGAATTGTATCTAAATACGAAGACGTGCATAAATTCTATTATTCAATGTTATCTTTTATCGATATCCATATAGGATAATTAAAAGTCAAGTTTCTTGTTTGTTCGACGAAATAGTCAACTTTGTTATTGCGGAAGGATTGGTGGCCATTTAATCATGGATGCGTCATAAATTTGAAGAAATTTACGTCAAATTTTAGGTGCATGCTTAGTAAAATATAAGTCTAGAATATATAATGAGCTCGTCTGATATCTTAATTTTTGATATTAGTGCATCTGATAAGGCTAAGATTAAAAGATAAAATAAATGTACTTTTAAGTTTGCGAGAATTAGTAGAATTGATTTTTTTATCAATGTAATTAAATTTAATCAAATATGTATATGAGTACCTATTTTATTTATTTGGATATACTTACGGATATTCTTAATCCTTAACTTAAATAATTATTAATATTTTTTGGGATTATTTGAAATTAAATATATTTGTACTTATTTTGTGATAGTTATTTTTTATTTATTAAAATTTTCTGTTATAAATTATAATTCAAAAATACGTATTTGTAATAAATATTCATATATGCTGTTTTATTTCTGACTTAGGAAATAAAGCTGTGAATCAAAATATTAATACAATTGTATTAATAGTTTATAGTTTTGAATAATTATTAAAATTTTAAAAGAATAATTTTAAAATTATATCTATTAGTAATAAATAAAAAAACGATTTTTTTTAACTGTTGTGTACCTAGTAGCTATGACTTGGAATTATTCCAAAGAAAAAGCTAGTAATTATGTACAGTGTTACTTCGTACTTAGGAAAGAAATACATTATATTGAATAACGTTTACGTTTTTCCTTACTTACTAAGCGCGGACACATTAAGTATTTGAAATAATGTTAATGAGATTGATTTGATTTTTTAAATCTAAAAGAAATATAAATTAAAAAAGAAATACAGTATTTCTTTTTTAATTTATATTTCTTTTAGATTTAAAAAATCAAATCAATCTCATTAACATTTTCAACTCGTGGCAAAGTCAATAAAGATAATAAAAATAGTATACTAAAAGAATATATATTTGTTTCTTAATATTTTATATTTTTAATTTTTCAACATTATATATTTTTTTGCATAAAATTATAATCTGGTTCTACGCTAAGCTGGTTTTGACTTAGCAAAATCCTTGTTATACGAGTCTAGAGATATATAAAATTTAGCAACATAATAAATTAAATAAATTTTAGTAATAAATAATAAAGTCGAGAATACCTGCAAGTAGTAAGTGTTTTTGAATGTTAATTAATTATAAATTAAAAGAAAACATTAATTTTATTATTGACACATGTTTTATCAAAAGTTAACATACCGTCCTTGTTTATATGCCATAGGTAAATGAGTTACGAAGAAAAGAAATCGAGTAAATTCTTACTTAACTCGATTTCTTTTTGGTAACATTGGTACTGTTAATTTTCTGTAAAAAAACATAAACTTTATGTGCATATAAAATTAGACAAATTGTAAAATTTTTGTTAAACACGTGTCAATAATAATTGTTTCCTAACCAAAAAAATAAATGAATGTCCATAGTGTCATAAGTGGACCCATAGTAGCTAGGTAGTAGATAATTGATGACATCGACAGTGTGATAAGGAAACTATCTCTAAAATAAGAATAAAATTGAGAAACCTTTTATTATTTTTTTACAACAAATATATTAAAAATTTGTAAAATTCATCGTTTATTTTTTAAAATGTAAAAAACATATAATATTGTAATTTTTAAACAAAATTCATTGATGCTAGAGCTAAACGAGATCAGGTCTATATAACATAAATAAAAGACAACATATAAGTTGCCTATAATGATATTCGTGATACATATATTATAAATACATATATTATAATTCCTACTTTGGCGCTCAAATACGGCACGTGTAAGCGGTCTTATAATACACTGTTTAAGATTATAATAAAATGTTATTTATATTTTATCATTTGAATTTTGCTAAAATAAATTAATTTCCAATTAAAAAATAAAACAGAGAAACATTGATATATAAGATTATTAAAACTGGCTCTAATTTTGAAATGAAAGATTGATAACTATTAGGTAATTAATTAGACAATCCAAATATATTTTTTAATGCATGTAAATTGAAAAATATTTTCACATAATACTTTAAAAAAAAAACTATATAATCAGAAGAAACTTGGGATCAATTTCTAAACGACTAAATACGTTTCTTTAATTAATATTTCCTTACAACTAACCAGGCCACGATATAATCTCTATCATCAAATACAATCAAAATTTTTAATCTGCGTTTACGCACTTAAAAAAATAAACGACTAAACAGAATTGGGTGATAAGGCACGGCTAGATAATCCGGCTGCGTGATAAGCGGCGATAATGTCTTAATTAACTGCGCTATCAGCTCAGCCACGGATTACCACGATTGCACAGATTCATAGATTACCGGCGGTGTTCGTGTATTGTTCAAACGGATTATTATTGGTTATGGCATTTTGGACGCGGTGCGATTAGATTTGCTTATCTGTTGCTTTTGAGTGATGCGCACGCAGCGGTCGGTTTGACGTTGCATTTGCTATTGAAATTGATTTTTTTTTCTGTTAGTGTTGCCTTATAAGGAAATTAAGTAGAATGAATAATATATAAGAGTTAACGCGACGGTTGTAGATTCGATCCCCTCTCGAGGAAGTGAAATATTTATTTACGTTTACATTTCCATTTCTTCGCTCTGGTGTCGAGGCAAAGCGCGGCGTTGAGTTTTGCCACCCAACACGCAAGGCCTCCAGAATGCGGCAAAAAGTGGGGAACGGAGTTCACTAGGTTCCCTCTGTCTACCCTGCTGTGTGCCGGATACAGCGTAAAGCGTGAAGCTGATAAATAATATAAGATTGTTTATAATTTTATGTATACCTACAGTACATTTTTTATATGACTTGTAAAATGGTATTAAATGAAAATAATGGCATGTTTAGATTGTTATGTTTATATTAAAATAACTATATATGTATTTTTAAAGATATTTTCAATCTGTGACCTTCATCTTCTAAATCTTGATTACAGTATCTGTGGCACTATTAATGACATAAAATTATAGTCAGGGCTGCGAACAATTATTGAAACAATTCATAACTAAAACGTGTACTGAAAACAAGTCACACCTATGTCAGTCACTGTATAACTGTAAAGTTCGTTAAATCTTGGTCTATAGTGATGCAACACAGATCTATCAGTTATAAGTATAACTCACACGTTAGCAAAAGGCGAACAAATTGAGTTAGCACTTGTGGGTTTCAACCATTTGTTTTCAATTTGGTGGGCACCGACAGTATATGGGCATACTGTGTGTTTATCCCGTCCAAAAATAGTGCAAATGACACTAATTACGATGTAGCGAGCTGGTGTTAATGTATTGCTCATATCGCTTCAATTTCTAGAGCCTCAGTATTTAGAACCTTATTTCTAACAATCTTCACATTGATTACTAAGATTTAGAATGGGTTTTAACCAAAAAATCTATTTATATAAAATCGAAAGGTTACTCACTCACTCATCACGAAATCTCAGAACCTACCAGAGCTAGGAGTTTCAAATTTTGCACGGAGGTTATTTATAGGACGTAGGTGCTCGCTAAGACGGGTATTTGCAATATTCGACTTCTAAGGGGTTGTTTTTGGGGTTGAAAGTTTGTATGAAACTACGTTACTACAAATGCTAGGAGTCTCAAATTTTGCATGGACGTCACTTATAGGACGTAGGTACTCATGGACACAGAAATTAATAATAATGTAGTTTACGTAGGCGAAGCCGCGGGCGGGTCGCTAGTATATCATATTTGCAAATGTTTTTAAAACAAACGTTTCATATTTTATATGACGTTATTAATTCAGTCTTTAAATTAGTTTCTGTTTTTCATAGAGCTATGTTAATCATATGTAGATTTAATGTTGAAGCGGCGGTGTCTTAAACTTTTAAGTATTAATTGGATATAAAATCCTTCCTAGATTCGGTAATAAAATAAAAAATCCAGGATATGACATCCTAATTAAATGAGCGAATTTAAAATATTTCGTAATAAAAGTTATTATAGTGTATAGATTATCTAAGAATTAATATTAAAACCGGTCCAGGCTCGTTTTGTCATACATATTTATATCATCATTTTAATGCATATATTAATCTTCACACATTTTTATGCTTTGATAAAGTTGTTGCTATACTGACATTCAAATAATGTGTATTTAATAGGTACCTACTTACCATCTAAAAAATAAAAAAGAAAGTAAAATATTTTAGATTATTTTAGATATTAAAGATAGAAAAATATTTTAGTAAACATGAAAATTAAAACAAGGCGTCTAAGCCATATGCTCTTATTTAGCTATTAAAGACTTATTAATTAAAAAAAAATTACATGTTTTCTAAAATATTTTTCTCTCATTAAAAAACCTTCGTCTTAAACTTTTAAAATACCTTGACTGTAATCAAATTTTAAAATTTTTCTTTCAAGATGATGCATTTAACAGAGACATTAAGTGAGGAGGAGACAAGATTCACAAATCCCACTGTTTAAAATAGCCACTGTAAAAGAAATTCTCTATTTAATGCTAAAATCGAGATACTGGCGTCATAGTTCTAACAAGTCATGCTGATTTGCGACATTTGTTTTATCTGTAATACGCATGAATATGAACTAACGAAGTCTTTTACTTGTCAGTTAAGTTTAATATTAATTTGGAAAACCGACAAAAAATAGTAGTAGAGGCCAGTGCCACAGCGGCACAAACTGTGATTGTAAACTGTAAAGGTAGTGGATTCTATTTACACTCTAGGAACTCTACTCAACATGCAATGCCTCCAGAATTTGACAGATAGTGGCGAACGGAGTGTCTTAACACTAGGTTCCCTCTGCCTAGCATGCTACAAGCGGGATACATTATATGGAAAAAGTAATATTTAGATAAGAATTCATTGATATCATAATTTAAATATGTAATTGTTATATTAAAAACAAAATAACTATTGATTCATTGTGCGCCATACATTGAGGTATTCTTCAATAAGCCACGATAACAACCGCTTCCGCAGTAAATATTTGTTTCAATATATCGAATGTGGGAATTAGGAGAATTATTCTTTGATAATATAAAGTTTATTTAAAAGCGATAGTGTTTAAATGTAAAATATTTGTTATTTATAAGATACAAATATATCAACAGTGTATTACGTACATAACATTGAAATATTTTGAGATAATTTTTATTTGCATTCATTTCATTCATCAATATTGACATAATTCAATAATAAATTAATAGAATTTTATATATGATCTATCATATATCATCATATAAAATTTAAATATTCTATAATTTTAGTATTAGAAACCAGATTTTTTGCACTTTTTATCTATTAACTAAATTACAGACGGTAATTCTGCCCCACTGCCTCATAGTATTCTGCTCGTCCTCGCCTCGTACTACGACGGATGTTTGACAAGCTGTTATAGTGTGCCCTTGGAATAAATGAGGAAAGCCTAACTGGAATAGTAATTCAGTATATAAACGTAACTGTAGTTCCTAGGCTTTTTCCATGAATCTTAGGAATCTTATTTGCGTTTTACCTTTTCAACTTAAAAAAATAATAATAAGTGAGGCCGTTTCGAGGAGTTCCGTCCACCTCTTACTCCGCTGAAAAAACTAAATTCAATTTTTTTTACCCGACTGCGACGAAGTCCAAAAAAAGGTATTTACGGATGTGTAACCGTTCCTTTTCTCGCTAGTAACTGCTAAACCAGTGAACCAATTTTGAAAAATTTATGTGGATTTGTCTTAATTGGATTATTGGGCGTATTAATTTAGTTTATCGAGTCGAGTTACTTTAAAAATTATATTATCTATAATTAAATTTGTCAGGAATAAAAATTAAAAAAATAAAATTATTAATTTTTAATTTTTATATAACCTAAAAGCTATAAAAATATACTCAAGATAACATTCTAATGTTTAAAATCTTCCTATACATTGGTATATCATAATGACCTGATAATACCAGCGGTCACAAGTTCAATCCCTACAAAATAAAAGCTAAATCATTACTTTATTTTATCTTTGAGAGAAAATATTTATATGTTACAAATGTTAAATTTGATAATATAAGATAAAGGCAAAAAAAATCGGCTTTTGCTTTTTTATGATAACTTCGGGAAAATTGGTAAATACCTAAATAACATCTAAACCATACAAGTGATGATGATGATGATGATGATGAATGAAGATTTTATTAAATTTAAATTAATTTAATTTAATTTAAAAAATTTCACGGAATTTAAAAATTCCGTGTAATCAAAATTTTAAAAATATATTTTAATATAAACTATGCATAAGAAGATTTTTATATTATTTTATTAGTAAATGTTTGTCGCGCTCTGCTTATAACAAACTGGTCTCGTGAGTTCCGCCAGTGCTAGTCTTAAACTTAGTGTCTCAATATAAAAGAAACTAGACAAGGGTGAGTTATCAAAACAATTTATTTACGACGAGTTATTTAATAAAAGAAATAAAATTATTTGCTTAATTTATGTACAAATTATTGCAATTTTAATTAAAAATTGTATAGTGATAATGTAAAAACGATTCCTTTGTCGGTGTTAATTCTTTTCATATACCTACATATCAAGTTATTTTAACAAAATATATTAAAGATTTAGTTAAATATGTTTAATAAATGTATAATATTATATACATACATCTACCTATATTTGTATTATACGAGTAGTTACGAAGTTCCGTTTATCTTCACGCCATATATAAATAAAAGTAATTTAGATCTGCAAATTAGTGGGTTATCTTATTTTTTTCTAATAGTTCAAGCATTGCGTAATATTTATTGAGATTGCGTATTATATAGATTACATTTATTATATAGATTATGAGCCGTAAAGCCGAAATGGAAAAAAAAATTGGGGTCACGTCCATGGCACTTGTGACGACGATGGTTCATTAGAGATAACTCACTGATGTAAACTATTAAAACGATCGCTAATATAAATATAAATCCAGATTTGACATCAAATATAATAAATATATTATAATGTATTCTTATGTTACATATAGGAACGGTCTCATTTAATTCATTATTCATACTTAAATTCAATTTAAAGTTTTTACTATTCAATTAATGTGTATGTTCGAAGATTTTTCTTTAACTTTTTATTATATTGAATAGCATTTACATAAATTATAGTATAAGTATTATTCTTATGTACAAGCTATAATACTGTAAAGTTTAATCCAAATCCGTTCAGCTGTTTTTGCGTGACAGTGGAACAAACATTTTCACAAGCTTTCACATTTATAAAATTAGTAAAATAGGACATAGGATAAATTAATAAATAAATAAAAAACATATAGAGATATATACGATAGGTGCGTTTCACATAATAATGATTTGTAGTGCTGTTATCTGTGTACATACGACTATGCGTGATGAGAATTAATTCTCATACTTAACAAAAACTTCCATTGGATGTCGTTCCACATATCATTGAAAAGATAACTTGTAATAACTCGTGGTTACAAGCTTTTACTATATAATAAGCTAAGGCGAGTGAACACGGCGTTTTTGTTTCTTTGTGCGTTTTATACGGAAAGATTAGAATCGCCAACTTATCGCTTTCCCTATATAGTATCCTTTCACTAAGTAGAGTAGAGTATCCTTTCACTAAGTTGCTGTAATAACTTCGGTGTTATAATATTAATTAATCTGTTTCAAACTATTACAGTTTCAAACATAATTTATAAAAAGAGGGTAGTTCTAAAAAAAATTGATCTAGATATGTGTTGGTATGTGTAGAATAATACAAAGAATATAGATAAATAATATTTAGATTTATATAGATGTTATTGCGTCAATGCTCGGGTTTTCATTTGTTTTCGGACAATCCTAGTTAGATAAATTAATAATTGGCTATTTTAACTATATTATTAATGGTAAGTAATTCTTATTAAAATGTAACAATATATACATATAACTACAACTGTATTTACTTGTGAAATCTCATTATTTAATTATCCATTTTAATATCTTATGTTGAAAATATATTAACTTTAACTATAAAACAACAAATTTAAACGGGATTAATTCGAAAAATCCTTTATAATTTGTCAGTTTCCTCATACCTAGCTATGAAGAAAACAATACATACAAATTTTTCCATCATCAGCCTTCTGTGACAGCCCGAATTAAAAGATAAGCCCACATGATATACAAATAAAAGATATATCTGAACGGTATCTCGTACAAATAAGTGGGGCATAAATTAACACACGTACAGACGAAACGACTAATGCCATAGTAAATGTTATTATCGTGGTGTGGTGGTATGTCACCACGCCACGTACTACCACGTCAGATAAGCAGGAGTGTTGATCTGTATACATTTTAGATTTGCTTTAGTCACGCAGCGACTGGAATTAGTGATTGTAAAGTAATAAAGCTACTTAAATGATAAACGTTTTGGTAAGCGCTTCTTTTTTTGTTGGTATATTTGGTTGTGGTTAAGTGTTTGGTAAAATATGTTTTCTATATATAACTTATATTCTTTAAGAAAATAAGTTCTGCAGAAAATATATATATATATCTCTGTCTTATTATTAGAAATATATATATGTATATCTCTATGTTTGCTAATTTTTACCTGAAACAGCTGTTGCACTTCAGGTTAAGGTTAGGATAACGAATATATTTTAAATAACCTATCTCCTATTATAGAAATTTTATTTTTCTGTTTAATATTAACAAATATACCTACTTTGAATATGATAAATACGTGTGACGTATTAAGACGCAGTGTAAAATTGACTTTATATTATAATAATAATAACTAAACCACCGTTTACATAAGTTGACAAATAGTTAAACATGTATTATTAATAAGATTTCTCGTGACATTCATAGATTATAGTAACTGACAGTAGTTAAGCTCTATTTATCTAGACGTTATTCCGAGTCTTTATTATATTACTAAGTTAATATGTTTTATCTTTGTTATAGCGTTAAAGGGTATATAATTACAAATATATCTTTGTAGAAAAGTCAGCTCCACGGTCTGTTTTGGTATTAGTGGTAGGCGGAGAGTTCTTTAAGACACTCCGTTTTTTAATTTTTGTCTAAAATTTCAGCCCGAATTAGTGACATTTTATTTTTGGTTAATTTCAGAGTTCAGTTACTTGACGTGGTAGAAAATGCATATGATATTAACCTCTAAGATATAGAATAGAAATAGAAAAAAGAAAACCTTCTTCAAATATTTAATTCTATAATCATAAAAATAAAGAATAATATGTTATCCATTCTGCATATAAAATTTCTAAATAAATGATTCATTTACAGTTTAGTTTATAATTTACATGTGAAATCGAAGCTTAAAACGGGATTTTAGTAAATTTTAAATAGGTAATAAACGATTTGGACAGCTATTTTTAAAAATTCACAGACAAAATATAAAAGATTGCAATTAAGATTCAAAAATTTGAATTTTCAAAATGCTAATATATTATGCTAATATTAATGTATTTTTTAGATACTTCATTCGTGAATTTGAAAAAAAATATAGATTATATAATTATATCAATGATATACTTTAGTAGCTGGCAACAGATAATATTTATAATTGTATCGCCAATAGGAAATACAAATTTAATTTTGATTCAATAGAAGAATATTTTGGGAGTAATTAATTTTGGAATTACATTAAGATAAATTATCAATGTATATGCGTATAATTTGGAGATAAGCAAGCGATTTAAATTACTTAGCTTACTTTAATTTAGAAATAAAAAATGTATATATATATGTAAGTACCAGTTCGTTGAATAACTCAAAGTAGTTAATATTATTCATATTACAAATTAGGGAAATTTTAGAAACGTATGAAATTGGCCGATTTTAGATACCATTTTTCAAATCTTTTTAAAAAGTTTTGGCACTGAGCAACGGAATCAACGCAACCCTTAGGCGGCCCAGACAAAGGTTTACGTTAACTACAATATACAAATATATATACAAATATAAACACTCACACTTTACAAATAATAAACAGACATTTATCAATCAAAGCTTATATTTATTTATTGACAAAACAGTCATTGATAGTGTAGGGAATGCACACCCATATAGTACATATTTAATTAAACTATATACTTAAGGATATCTAATTTGATAACTTGTATTTATACAATCAATAATTCCCACGTTCCTTATTTTGAAAACAAATGACAAATACCGAAATTTATCTTTTTCGTATTTAATCTTTGCTAACTAATTATGTAACTAATGAATTATAAATAATTGTAATGACCTAATACGAAATGATTAAACCACTATTGGGTACTCTCGTGGGAATGTCAATAAGATTAATATATTAAAAATTATTAGTCTATTACCTATACATGTAACTCTGTTGATACGTATGTATATTTTTTATGCATTTAAAGAAATAGAAAGTGCTCTTATCTTTCAGTCATCGATAATAAATATGTATTATTTTTCTTTCACATACGTCAATAATAATTTATTAATTAATTTTTTAGCTTCTCGTTGTATCCCACACACAGCAGGATAGGCAGGGAGAACCTAGTCTTAAGATACTCCGTTCCCCTATTTTCCGTCAACTTCTGGAGTTACCTATTGCGTGTTCACGCTGCGCTTTGCCTCGACACCAGAGCGAAGAAATGAAAATAATAACTATTGCATTTCCTCGAATGGGAATCGAAACCACAACCTGTCACAACTGGCATCATCTGTCTAATATGATCACAAAATATCGATAAAAAATTTGCGTACGTAGAAAAGTTTTGAAAATTTAACTATAAATGCTACAGATATTGAAATATTTGGCCAAAAATTACACCATTCCACTACACATGCGACAAGTATTTAATTATTCGAAAAAAATTACACGATATAAAACAAAGCTTGAACGATTCGCTTGAAATAAATGGTAAGTTCGCTGAACGTGTCCATACAACGTGGTAATTGTGGTCCAGGCTCCAGCCGTGATTGCAGCAGAGTTAACACATAATACATTACAGTTTGTGTCACAACACAATCAGGCCGGGACGAATCAGGCGCCGAGCAGTAATCTGGGTTAACTGGGGTCAAACGGCATCACAAATTCCAATAGCATATTAGACAGATCTGTGGCGCGAATCGACGATTCTATGATACTTATTGGCTTCCTAGTTCGCCTTTGCTTGTTTCTTGATTTCTGCTTATAATTGCTTTAATTTTCGTTGGGGAAGAACGTCAGCGGGAACCGCTAAAAGGCTTTCTCTCCGCTTTTTTCAATGATGACATGTCATTTTTTTTATAAGGTCTTAAAGATTTTTCGTTACTTTGTAAAAGCTCCAACGATTGATAAGCTTATTTATGTCCAAGCTGGTGGTGGTGAGGAAACTAGAAATGTATTCGTAGAATCTGTGTATCATTTCATTCGCGTATTTTGTAAAGTGTTTTCCGTTTCAGAGACAGAGGGAATCTAGTGTTAAGGCACTCAATTGCCCACTTTCCACCGATTTTTTGAGCATTGCGGGTTGAATAGCGGAACCCAACGCCGCGCTTTGACTTGTTACTAGAGCGAAGAAATTAAAATAATTAATAATCATTAATTTCCCTGAATGAGAATCGAAAACAACCGTCTCGTTTACAACCAAACTACATATGAAAAGTAGTTAAAGCTTATACCACAAAAATGTCAAGATACAAGACATCAGTAGGCATGTTCTTATTTATGCCACAGTTTGCACGTTTAACCTTATTAAATACGAAGATTCGCCATGTACCGGTCAGCCCCAACGAGCGCAATCAGCGCGCCTCGTAACGTTAGCCACTGACGCAACGGACAAGTGTCCAATTTGAATCTCTATTTGTTTTAAGTGGTTTGACTTTTGTTAGATTACTCTGAGATATTGATTGTCTTTAACTTGCTTTGGTTTTAGTATTGATACTTTTATTTATTATGTTCTTTTGTATAATACTGTCGACAGGTGGCTGCCCTGAAGTTAGGTTTTCTGAACTTTAGCGCAATCCCTAAACTCAACGCCAAATCAAAGAGAAAATTATATTTAATATTAAATTATTAGTGGGAATCGAACCTACACCCGTCGTGATTATATAGAACGCTTGCGCCCCTGTGCCACAACAGCCTCATTTGGCTGGCTTCAATTTACTAGAATTTCCTTTGGATGGCTTTTATTTTAACATATTTTTACCTAACAAAACTAATATCCATTTTCATATTTCAGAATCTATCTGCAGAGTTGAGGAGAAGTAAGACCCCGCCGCGGCGTTCTCCAGAGGAGCGCGCGGTTCCTCGTCCACCGTCAGCGCCAGTGCATCAAGAGCGACCCTCCCTAACGCCACATACTCCACATCTGTCACCCAAAAAAGAAGCTTTCAATAATCTCCTTAATAAAGGAATAGCAGGTTAGTTTGTAAAATAATTTTTATAAAAATATGAACCTTGTGTGGCCGAACTCAACATCCTTTGCCTCGTTACTAGAACGAAGAAGTGAAAATCACTATGTAATTTCTCAATTATAAAAAAAAATACAGATAGGTCCTTAAAGAAGCCTGTGTTTAAATTAGACCTTTACCGGGTTCCAATGACCTCCCGCAGCACCATAAAGCTAACCCTTATGAATTCATAAACGATTTTGACATTTTAAAATAAGGCTTATTAAAATTAATATCGACCGGTACATAATAATTGAAATTCTCAACTTATATTTACTGAAAGTCATATCACAATCGGCACACGTAACAATCCACAAAAAGGTATACAGTTCAGCTCCGATTTTGTAGCTTCCGGTCGAACGCTAACTTTATTCGGCTGTATAAAATAAAAAAAAACAATAACGGCTGTGTTATTAGCAGTAAATGTTAAATTTAAGTCACTCGCCATATACGATCGTCTCCTGCGAAACAATGGTCTGGTATTATAATTGCATTTAAATTAAGCTAATTTAAAGTCTAATGAGAAAAAAATGTATCAGCCAATACAATGACATTATAATTATTCTGATTTGAATATTTTTTATAGTAGGAACAAAGTTATTAAGTATCTATGAAACAACTATATTATTTATAATAGATATATAGAGTTTAAGGCAAGTCATACTTATCCATTAAAATGGATTCTAAAGCATGAAAAGGCGTATCAACAAATCAGTTTATTCTTAGTCACGCGCGCGCTTTGTGCTGAGCTCATCTCTGTTAATCTAATGTATAATTGATTATTCCATATCTTTAAAACTATCGACCATTTCTAAATCTTTGTAATACTTGTATAATTTTATTTTGTTAAGTAAGTAACTATTTTCAACTGCACTTCTCGTTGAAGAAACCGTTTATTCACAGTCACGTGCGGACCCTTTGTCGCGCGAGCTCATCGCGTTAATCTAACGTTTAATTGGTTCATAGATACCTTTCATAGCATTTTGTCCTGTTTAGCTTTCTATTCTAACAGTCGTGACTTGTGCTAAGTCTAAGTGACAATCATAAAATAATGGTACAAAACTTCAAAATTTTAAAATATTGAATACAAGATTAAAATCTTTATTTCATTTTTATGCTAATGAAGTCTCTGCATAAATTTGAACGTTACCAGTATCTTTGTTAATCTCAGCACAGTATTATACAGACGTTTTTATCCATCAGAATCCATCAACTCTTGTACCAACCATCCTTTAATTCCCCCACGTAATAATTTTCCATTCATTCTCCTCTTTATGAATCATAATCTCTAAATCTCCGCCAATCTTGCGTCCTTGTCTTTTTAATGCAAATCCAGTGTTGTTCTCTCGCTTTAGTTCTTTTACCCCTTAAATCTAATCCGGGACATCCCGTGTGCCCGGTAAGGCGCTCAGAGCGTAAGCCGGCGAGCACACGCAGTAGGCACTCGCTGCATTATACATCGATTCATTCATATTAGTTTTATAAAGATTTTATTAAATTCAATCGCTAAATACACTAACTACAATTAACCTGATAAGAATTATTATAATAAATATAAAAGTTTAGGTAAAATTAAATAATACACTGAATATACGATTAAATTAACGAAAGAATTGAAAAATATATTATAACAACTTGCATTTGAACATTATTACACAAATTACTTAGGGTTTGCTTTTTCTGATTAAACATATCTTATAACGATCTTATCATTAAAACGATAGCATAAAAATATCGATAGTACATGTAGAATTGTAGAAAATTATAAACTTTAGATATCGTACTGTAGTTCGCACAGCCAGCACTGCCATTTCTACGCGTCGTCTGCATTTATCAGATGATTATTCACATTGAGAGAACGCGTACGCAAAAACTATTCAATTTTCCCATATAATTATAGTTTCATTTGACACACGCAATGGTTTTAAGCTCGTTGGTGTAGATTTTAAGATATATTGATATTTTTTTGTATAACAAAAGTAGACTCGTTGCATGTCATCCGCTTAACACTACATATTACCTGAATAACGTGAGTTAATATCGTTAACTATACTCACTCAGGTATGATCGTCACCTGGTATATTATTTCAAGCGATTTTAATTCTTATTACTAAAGAATAAATTCTATATTGGTTTCTTATGATTGTTATTAAATTGTGCGTAAACGTCATGGAAGCGAAAGAAACGGTGGCAAGTTAATACCGAGCGCCTCTAATCGGGTGCCATAAATCATTATTAATTTCAAGTTTCTCGCCGATCCGCGATTAGCTAGCTGTTGCACAATGCCCTCGGATTATACCTCAGATATATATTTTGTCAGTGTGTACGTAGGTACGTGTACCGTTGGGATATAAAAAAAAATTGGAAAAAAATATATCTGTAAACTAACTTTTTTATTCGGAATGTGGTATATTTTCAATTAACAATTAATTATATTGTAATTAAAAAAATTGCTTTAAATTGTAGTAACAATAAATTTTACAATTTCATTTATTCACAATATCTTTTTTTATTTTATTTCAAAATAATATAGTTGGTACGAGTAGAGTAATATAACTAAAATAGAGAATATCCAAGTGAAAAATACAATAAAATAACACTATACTTGTATCTTAGAATAAATAAGTTTTTTCTTGATATTTGAATATATGATATTTATATTGAATACGTCAATAGTTTTACGGCAGTAAAATAAACTCGAAAAATCGCTAATCTAGTATGTGGACAAGGACAACAATATTAGATTTTGTATCCTATTCATCCTACGTTTTTGAATTAATGGTGATTTTATTACTATAAATTAACATAATGTATAAATATGATGAATATATTACGTTTATCTCGTTCGAAATAAAAATCACGAAGCTTTATTAGGAACTGTAGCACGGGCCACGGGCTGCTGAATTATGCATCTTCCAATTCAATCTTAAATAAATAATTAACAAGATTTTTCAAATGCCAATGCCACTCTACCGGTATTTAGACCGCTTGCACGTCTCTATGGATAATCTTATACTATATTTATAATATATACTTACAAGATACAAAGTATATATTTTATTTTATATTTTTTAAGTTATTAAAATATAAAATAAGTGTAATAAATTTCCTTAATAAAGAAATTGAATTATTATATTTTAAACTTTATTTGCTGACTGTACGTCGTTTTAAAGCCGGTTTACATTATAAGCCGATTTATTTTTTTAATGTTTCGTATTTTAGATAACAAACATTATGTATGTATGTGTATGTGATGAAAAAAAATCTAATGTAAAAGTTAGATTTACTTATAATTATAATATTTTAATCCTCTTCATTATAATACGAAAAAATACATTCAAAGTTAAACAACGAAAGCGTTTGCTGTCCAATAAGATTTTAAACTATTATTTTTACCAAATTAATTCTACAAAATAATTTAATAATATTTTCTAAATTCAAGTAGATATACTACTTTACACAAGACCAAAAATTTTGCTTACATACTTCTAAAACGAAATTCAAAATTAATTTCACCGATTTGAACTCCGAACTACTCGTAGAATATTCCTACATACAAAAATAAGCCACTCTATCATACGTTGGGTGGATCTTGCATGCACCGGGGCGAGGGTAGCCCTGTTTTATCTCCGCGCGACACGAGGCTCATCCGTCCCGGATGATCCGGATAATCGCGCTTCGTCCCAGTACGTGTATCGATTTATTCCACACCTATTCCTGCCCTTTTTCTCTTCATTTTAAAAAAAGCTTTGAACTAAATGTGAATTAATATGAAAAATATTTTTTAATATATTTTTGAACTATATATAGCTATTAATATTAGTAGAAATGTCTTTAGCATGTTTTCTAAAAATGAATATTACAGTTTTAAATCTATAGATTACAGTATTAAATAGAAGAAAGGAGGAGTATTAAGTAGAACAAACAAGTGCTTCTTAGTACGTCCATGCAAGTATGAGGGTTAAATACTATAAATATATGGAAACAATGTTTTAAGTGATAGAAGGTAAGAAGCGATTTTGAACTACGCCAAAAGGAAAAAAATACTCATGTGTAGAATTGTATAATTGTATAATTTTGTACAATATTAGATAAAATATAAATAAAAACTAACAATATCAATATAAATCAGAAATTATAAAATAATAATAATCCTTTCGAATAATAATTACGTTATCTACAGAAGTCACGAGACAAATCGGCTTGGGATAATCCGGATAATCGCTAACCTTTGTATAAATATGATAGGTATTTGGCATTAATGAAAATTACCTGTTTTGATTTTAATCATTATTGTTTATAATATTTGGTTTTAGTTATGACTAAGAATTTTCGGGTAAATAGAATTTCAGTATATTTTATTTAAATAATCTTAATTAAGCCGCTCTCCAATACGTAATGCCTCCTAAATGTGACGGAAAGTGGGGGACGGTGTCTAAACACTAGGTTCCCTTCTGCCTTCCCCGCTGTGTGCGGGATACAGCGTGAAGCTGATTTATTTTGTTATTTTATTTTAAATAAACTAAGCAAATAACAAATTAATATAACTATATTAAGTATACATGTAGGGTTATTCTTTAGGGTTATTAACTTTTTGTATTTCAGAGCTTCGCATGCGAAAATCCGTAATATTCCCGACCTCAGAATACAATCCAGATCCGACGGTCGAGTAATCCGACTTAGGCCTGATCCGTACAATGCATGTGTGTGTCACATACTCCTGCTTATACTATTTCATTCTGTCCGTGTGTGTGTGTTCGCCTGATCTTCTCTACCCGTGTTTGCCACATTTATGTTATACGAGGTTGACAAAGAAATACTAGACATTTGTAGGTTATATATTTTTTGTTAATAGTTGAAAGTGTATTAAATTTATCATTTTTTTAATATATTGTTGAAATATCTTTTTCTATTTAACGTTTCAGTTTCTACTTAACTAACACGTTTGTGTGAATCTATAATATATTAGTACTAATAAATCTTGTAGAGTTAGACGTCTATGCTTATGTTACGTACGATTTGGAGATATTGGATAATATATTGATACATGTTTAGTTTTATTGTTTATTTGAAGATAAAATAATTAATACTTGTAACAATTTTAAATTGTTATTTTACAATTGGGAAAGAAAAATGCTAAGTTAGAGAAAACATAAAAAAATTGAACGTAGCGGGATTTGAACTTGATTCTTGGAAACCGACCAAGCATTCTGACCACAGGGTCACGTATGGCTGAAATTGATAAAATAGTGTTTTATACATTAATATTTCTATCCAACATGAAAATTTTATTTTTTTATTAGAACTAATCAAAAAAATATAAACTAGGAGAATCCAAAGTGTTAAGCGAATCATAGACGACCGTGTTTAGATAAAGGTACAAGTTCGATACGTTAGTCGATGTTTCAAATGAAACAAATCTAATATTCGCTCGTAAAAATAAATTTAAAATAATATCGAGGTCATCGATTTAATAAGTAAGCTTATATCTCGAATATTTTTCAAAATTCATTATTCTATTAACTATAATATTATATAAAGGGGGATTATAATAAATCCATAGCGAGTTATTCAACTAAATCCGGATTGGTGTAATCCCGTAGGAGATGTATCCGGGCGGGCAGCGGCTGCCGTCTAATCCTTTGATCCGGATCAAGAGCTGTACTTAGCCGTGCTAGGCTTTGCTCGTGCCACGTGTGTGCCTTACTTAGTCCATGTGAGCTCTCTTTGTTATAAGATTTTATTCTACCATTATAACTTAGTATTTTATTCTGTGGGATTTTAGATTTCTTTAAAGGTTTTGTGGAAATAAAACTGTCTAGTGCAGTAAGCTTAGCTTATATAAAAATATATGTTTAGTTTTCCATAATATGAAACCATTAAGAATGATAGAAACATTGTTATACTAAAATGATAAATTCGAAAATGTGTTAATTAATTTCAAATATTATATTTCAATAATTTGAATGAAAATCGTACTTATGTCTAGTGAATAAAGTATAAATTAAATTTTGCGTGTGACCCGTTGTTAGAATAGCTAACCTAATCTTGTGGATAAGCGTATCGGATTAACTTCGTTGTTCAGCCACAATGTTTGTTTCAGAGTGCGAAAATATTTAATAACAAAACATAAATGTATTTTATGTGTGTGTCTGTAAAGGCGACAGGTTGTAGGTTCGATTTCCACTCGAGGGAATGAAATACTAAGAGCACTATCTTGCTCCACTTTGCTTTTGTATCGAGGCAAAGCGCAGCGTTAAGTTCCGACACTCAAGTGCCTCCATTCACCAGAAAGTGAAGGCCGCTCTTCACTTTCTTCTGTCTTTCTTAAGCTTGACACTAGGCTAAAATTTGTACTTCTATTTCGAAACCTGATGGCTTGAACTAAAATCAAATTATACAAATACTTAAAAATAAATGAACAAATAAAATTCCATTTGACAAACAAAATCAATAAAGCAAAAGAAATAGCCATATTAATTATTATTCGTATTTATCGACCCATATAAAGGAGTCAAGGATTAAATCTCAAAAGGCACCGGGGAGCACCGGGGAGCACCGGGGAGCACCGGGAGGGTAGCTCCTTCATCAATCATTGGGAGATTATCTCGTGCACAGCCCAATTTGAGGCATGCATTCAGCTTAACGCACACCAACCTATAAGATTATACCACAGCCTATATTATACAGTCTTACCTTCGAGTTTTCATTGCATCTTGACATTTTTTATAGTAGTTTTTATTATTTTTGTCATCCGTACTAATATTAGTGTCTGTTATTTGTTTTTACTTCATTATTTTTAATACTTGGTCTCGTTAAAAAGTTAGACACTAAAATATTTACTTTTTCCCAAATGGGAATACAGTGTCTGAGGTATTATAAAAAATGCATCAAAGAAGCAACAGATAAGTAGATAAGTATTCCTTGTGAATACAATATACCCAACTGCAGAACTAAATATATTATATATGCTTAAAATATTATTTTAAGTGATACAATGTTATTAATACATGTTGAGACCGTCGTGGCGCAGGGGCATAAGGGTGCGACTGTAAAGCGGCGGGTGTCGGTTCGATCCCCACTCGAGGAAGCGAAATATTTATTAACGTTTATATTTCCACTTCGTTCTGGTGTCGAGGTAAAGCGCGGCGTTAAGTTCTGCCACTCAACACGCAAAGCCTCCAGAATTCGGTAGAAAGTGGGGAACGGAATGTCTTAACACGAGGTACCCTCTACCTATCCTACTGTGTGCAGGATACAGCGTCAAGCTTATGTTATTAATACATATATTAAAAACATTAAAAAAATCATATTCTTCCAAGCAATTGCCCAATACCATATCAAATGCAAATCCTTCATTCTTTTGTTACTTTCTTAGACCAGGACAGCTTACTTAATTTCGTCTCTATATTCCTATTCTAAAGGTTCAAAATGCTTTAATGTGGACCCTTATCGTACTTCTTAATCCGCCGGCAACAACAGAGACGCAATCAGCTGAGCTGTTGATGAATCGATAAAAAATATCACATCATGTGGATGAAGCCGCGGCCGTGCGGATGATCTCGACCATTTGTCAAGATGAGGCTTACGCTCCAAGACTGGTGGAAACTTGTTTTGATTCCCACTTTTGTTTGTATTAAATGTTTCCATGTACGCTTCTGTATAGTTTATTTGATTTTAATTCAAATTCGGTTTGTTTATTCTTTTATTGGTTAAAAATCCTTATTAAATACATTTATTACTAGTAATGAATTGAATTAAACGTTACTAGCTAAATTTTAGGCGCTTGCCATAAAAACCATAGAAGTGAGACAAGGGGTTGATCGCAGCGTCTGGCTCGTGGGGCTTACAGCCCTTAACAAAATCTTAATCCTTACAAAGGGTTAGGATATTATCTTATTATACTCACAAGAAATTTATAAACCTTTAATTTTCCGCCTCTTTGAGATATTATGCTGTAAAGTTTCTAGCATTATTACAAACGATTATTATATTTATTTATATATCAAAACTTCTTCACTTTTACTATTATTGATGTAATATTATTGATAAACAAGGCTTTCAATTAAGAAAAACACTCAAATCGATTCATTCGTTCAGGAGCTATGATGCCAAAGACAAACATACTGACAGCCACATCAAACTTGTACCCCTCTTTTTGTGTTTTGGGCTTATAATATAACGTAACATATTTCTAACCCGAATATTTAGAAATATGTAAGATGTCGAAGTATTTTACATAAATAATGTAATATGATAAAGCAGGTGCTATCAATAATTCATATATCTGAGGCACAGATTAGCGCAGCTGCTTATGTCCCTCGTCAGTAATCCGGTGACATGCAGAAACATAAATTTAGCTTCAATCGCCATCCAAAGCCCATTAATCGCGGATTCAGTGTGGACGCACCTTAAATGTATTCCCGCTATTTAGGGATGTGCCTACACTGTGTTTTAGAATTAAGATTTTAGTATAAAAATCGATTTTCGACAAAATTATTTATGGTTACATTTTGAATTTTTTTTTGTCATGAACGCTTTTGAATATTAATTATTATTTATTAGATATAATAAACCTACTAAAAAGTATAAATGACATTGAAAATTTATTTTTGAATAATTGTTTTCAATTACAATATAAATACAATACAATACATTAAAAATGCATCTATTCTACAGTTTCATTATAAATTAATAAAACTTCTGTTAAATTAATATTTTCACAATAAATTATAAAATCCGCTGATAACCCTACCCGTTAAACCCACAACTAACATGCACACATCGGACTACGACCACTACCGGTGTATCTCCTGAGATCTGATAAGATTCAAATAAGGGATTAGAGAGGGACGCGTATAGGATTTGCGGACAGTGCTCGTGTGTGCGAGAGGGATGGAAGACGAGATTATCTCCGTACAGACCGCGCCAAGTGGCCGCACATCTATATGTGGGTACTTACAAATAAAACACTCTTTCAATGTCCAAGGAGTATTTGCTAAAAAAGGATTTTTTCGATATTTGATTTGTCAAAACAAAATGCTATTTGTTGTTAGTGCTTAAGTAACTATATATTATATTTTAGTTTTCTTTTGTCTGTATATTCTGATCTGAAATATGCGTAAAATATAAAATGTAAATTTTTCATCCAAATCATAATTAAATCAGCAACATTTTTGTTAGAGCTGTTGGAACTGGACTCAATGACTACTAAATATTTAAACCCCAAATGGCTTAAGCACTTAAATATCAATTTTGCACTATTATTTAGAATAAGACAAATAAGTACAAGTTCTTTAACTTGATATTGCTAATTGCCATAGTTATCGAAACTATTAATTAACTTAACTGATAAGCTAAAACTTATTTCACACATAAAATGCTAAAGAAAATTATCTTATCTTTGGTGATCTATGAATAGATCAATATAATTATTCTCAAGGTCAAATATCTGACCTTTATTTGTATTTAAAAGTATATCAAATATAAAAAACGAAGGCTTCGCCGGCGCGTGTTCTCTTGTAAAAGTTTCGAACTCAATCAGAGCTAATGCTTTTTATTCTTTTTACTAATCCTACGGCTTATCTTCGGTTTCAGTGTAAACCGAATGATTGTGCACGCTAAATTGAACCTTAATCACTAATGTGTAGAATTGAAAATGAAATGTAGCGCAATTTAGGGGTTGCGAGTAGTCAATGAACCTCGCAATGGGGTAAAACCGCGACCTACCGTAGAGTTTGGGGTGTTGTCGAATGCTGCACAAATGTTTTCTTTTTGCTAATGTATTGACATATTCCCTATTTCAATGAAACATTAGATTCTTTCATCTTTTTATAAATAAAATAACTAAGGATTATTGTTCTTCTCTGTAAATATACTGCATTTCGTAATTAAGTAATTATTTCTCATGTTCATAATACTTAAAAATATCTAATTGAACATGGCTATTAATTCATATTTGTTTTTGATGGGAGCGGAATTAGTTAAAGTTCGAAATTTTATGATTATTAAATTAAATCAGCTTCAAGCTATATCCTGCACCCAGCAGGGTAGGCAAAGGGAACCTAGTGTTAAGACCCTCTGTTACACACTTTCCGCCGAATTCTGAAGACATTGGAACACAACGCCGAGCTTTGCCTCGACACCAGAGCGAAAAAAAAAAAAAAATGTTTCATTTCCCCGAATCGAACCCACAACCTATTATAATCCTGTCGCGGCCTCAAATATATCAAAGCCAATTCATACATATAGCTTATGAATTTGATAAATTAATGTAATTACTCTCTTCATTAGGAAATGTGCCCACATTGTTTTTGTCTTACGAGTCGTTTGATGTATGTATCTCGTCGTCTCATCGTCTTATCCAATAAGTTAATGCTGTTGATTTTCCCCACCTTTGATTTCTTTCAAGGTATTAGATACAACGCCAATATTATCATGCGGAATAAATTGGCTTTAGTTACTTAGGGGGGTCGCTTTTCATGTATTTGTTTATATTGAAAGTTCGATATATATTTCTCTTTAGTGAACTGTATGTAACAGCAAACAACCAGCCAAATACAAAATGTAACTTTGCAAGCTGTCGGTCAACACGAATTGCATGAATTAACTTCAATTTAGCATACAGTCTCTCGTGTCTTCCTCAATTGCCCGCAGAAAAACACCTATATCTTCAATCATAATGCCTCATGAACGTGTCAAAATTAATTCTATCACAGACTCTCTTGGCACGTATGTAATTTACAAACTAGATCTGATATTTTTTTCCTGATGAATAATAAGGCCAATTGTGCCGCAGGAGTGTGCGACTGTGAAACGCAGAGTTTAGTTCCACCACACAACACACAATACCTTCAGAATTCGATGGAAAATAGGCAACGGAATGTCTTAACACTAGGTTTCCTCTGCCTGCAATTCTGTGTGCGGGATACAGGAAACTAAAAAAAAGAATAACAATACATTTTTGAAATACTATGTTAATAATAAATCGTAACAAATAGATCAAATATTTTAATCCATAATTCGCGTGCGTTTCATCCAAATTAAACGATAATCTCCACCTCTCCGCCTCGCCCGGAGCCCGCGCTTGAGCCAGATTTCAATAGAGAATAATCTGACCCTAATGAATCTCCAATCCGGATTAACGTACGCCTATAATGGCTGAACGTCGGCCGCTGCAAACGACCGGATCAAGCTTAGAAAAACTCCAATTATATTGGTGCATTCGAGGGAGTAAGCAAGCTTGCAATGTTCAAACTGTTTTGTACAACGTATACGTTCACTAATTGTTTAAAATCTCTTAAATATTCCTTGTACCAATAGAAATTATATGTGCAAGTAAAAACAAGAACAAATTAAATAACTTCTAAATGATCAATATTTCAAATAAATTAATCGAAATATTTAAAATGCACATTTCACGTATAATTGGAGGAATAATCTAATTGGGATATGTGATTTCGTCCAATAAATTGTAAAGGCCGGACAACACTGGGCTAATCCCATTGGCGAGCATTAGGAAGGCTTTGTGCAGACAGATCGCGCTCGCACGCTGAAATTACCTAGCAATTGGTAACCGAGCCGAATTGCCTACGGGCTCAGCTTAAATCGGCTGCAGACACTTTTATTGCCGAGATGAAATCCCGCTGACCCGGACTCAGTCGGACCCGGACTCAGGCGGATCCGGACTCAGTCGGACCCACCTCCGCGTTATCCCGGCCCCCCTTAATCCGGGATTTGACGTCGCTTAATCCGAACCCATGTCGGATATCGCGTCGACACAGGCGCTCTCCACACTCTTGTGTTCTATATTGATTCTGGATTTTATTTTGCCTATCTATGTACCTATATACGTGTACTCGCGTATACGGATACATACACATACAAACGGACCGACCTTTTTGCGGATTCAACCCGCTCTCATAAAGTAATAATGCAGTTTTATTATGATGAAATAATTCAATCTCGTCAAGAATAATCCGTAAGTATCATTGTGTCGCGGGATTGAAATGCATCGCGCCCGTAAATATCCGGATATTTGGGCTCAATGATGATAAAATTGTATGAAGCAAGCAAAAAATGAGCAGATTAATTTGTGTTTTCATTGGGTGGTGCGTTGTGCGAGAAATTGAGTGCCCGACGAGCGGCGACCGAATGAAAATGATCTTTTCGAGTTACTTTATTCTGTTGGATTGTCATTTTAAAATTCAATAATTGTTTCCAATATCAAAATTAAGTTGTTAAGTCCTTATATTCGAATACTAAATAACATACAAATGTATATTGTTTTGTACAACATCGTATATATGATATATTTCTGACCAAATTACATAAAAGAGAAATCCTTATTTCTATTTCCGCGTCTGTAAATAAATAATTTTAATTAAAAGATTCACAGCGGATACTAAACGCTGGGTACATTTGCGGGGCTCGCACATAGGATTTTGTGGAAATTGTGTTTAGAAGCCAAAATTATATTTGATGGTGGAGTGAATAGTCGCCTATTCCCATTTTAATGAGGATTATAGTTTCTAGTGCATTTAGAGCACTTCGCGCGGTAAAATTAATTACTAAATCGAGTCTGTCTGTGTCGCGCCGCACCCCCCTCCGCCCGCCCTCCTTCTAAATACAGTGCGTTCAAAGCGCCGCTCTCACATTTGCACGCAATTTGCCTCTTCGCTAATCTAATCCCCTATTCATAATGATTGTTTTCCCGATTCGTGCTATATAGGATATATAAATGCTTAGTGTAGTGACGCAGTGGTGGTATTGTGCAGGGATGTTTAGCGGTGGTGGTCATTACGGGTTCAATTTTAAAGAATATTTATTTTGTATGTATAACATATAAGATTTCGAACGTCATCACGCTTTTTACAATATTTCGATATTTTTTTTAAATAAAATCAAATTAAGTGAATCTGGCTATGAGATATATATTTAAATACACACACCCTCTTTAAAATTATAAATTCTATACGAAATATGATTAATTTGTATTTCAACTATAATATATAGTGACGTAAAAAACTAATTCTATAATAGAAAACATTATAATTCTCAATCGTTTATAATCTGCCACCAAACGGCCGTTAGAACCGAGATCAAAGTATTCATTCAAATTAGTATCCCGAAATCACTAATGACCTGCACTCGCAACTAAACATTAGCACTGTTTAGGTGATAATGCCGCTAAGTCCGCGTCTACACTGGGCGGTATTACGGCGCGGTGTTAATTAGTTGCGTAGTGTGGCCGCGGCCTAACAGGCTTTTAACTTTTCAAATGCGTTCATTAAGTGCACACAGATTATTTGGTCGCCATTCCGACCGCTATTGATTTAGAATTATGGGGTTTCGGTTCGCTAATGTTGCATCCGTTTATCTGTTGCGTTATATTATAGACGATTTTCCGAAATTTCCGAAACTGCAGTGTTTTGATTGAATTTGATTGATTTATTGTATTCCAAAAAATATCAGCTTCACGCACTAAAGCAGGGTAAGCAGAGGGTACCCAGTGTTACGACACTCTGTTCCCCACTTTCCACCGAATTTTTCGAGACATTGTGTGTTGATTGACGAAAGTCAACGCCGGCCTTTTACTGTGGTACCAGAGCGAGGAAATGAAAATATTTTTACATAATTCTTTTTCGCCGGAAATTCTATTGGAAACTTATTAATTTCATAATACTTATTAAAACTAGTATAATAAATCTTAACATATAGTAATTCATGTATAGCTTTCCACTCTTATGTAAACTATTGTATCCGTTAAAGGCAAAGTTGAGAACAAAATTGTTTCTAATCCAATATCCAGTCGTAAGCTCACAATCGAGTTACCTCTCGATTACAGAGTTAACTCAACTTTTTGCTAAAAGCCCTAGCTTCTGTTACTAATGAAATTTATGAGCCAAATGTTTGTCATTAGCTTTGTGACATGTGACATTGTGAAGGTCTTCTCGTGTAACGCGAAGGTCGCGGATTCGATTTTCGTGTGATTGTTATTGCTATAGAGATCCTCGTGTGGTTGACGAGTAAGGACGTTGTGGCCAACCAACAACCTTTACGTGCTTCCAACATATTGTGTAAAACATAAATTAAAATTCTATGGCTCTATACTATACAATATAATTTGAATATTGCTTCCATTAGCTTAGTTATTTAACATTTTCGTATTATTCTCAAGGTCTTCGTTTATAACTAATATTTGACCTTTAACGATTCGACCAAATGGATGAATTTAAGCTTATCTAAAATATAATAATTTTAAAATATACTAAGAAAAAGCACATTTTTTGATGTAATCATTTAGGTACAGTACATATCACAGGATGAAACTGAATGCCTCGTACACTGTATACAGATAGCAATTTGAGTTAAATGGAAACGACTTCATTGGAAATGTCAACGAAATGGAATTTTGGCTGACGATAAATTAAAATTATATCATAAATGTCAAAATGTTAAGTAACTTATAATAATAAACGTTGTTAAAAGAGAGCTTTGATCTTTTTCCTGTATTGACCGAGACCGAGAGAACTTCATATTGAGACACCTCGTTCTCCACTTTTTCTCGAATTTAATACAGAATTTCATAAACTCAACGCTTCAGTTTATCGTAATAGTGCGGAAAACTAAAAAAAACATATTAATTTTTAAGCGGTATTCGAATCCCCAACCAGTCTTTACGGTCAATGTCTTTCACTGTGCCACTATAGTTTCTACAAACATTGTTTAAATTATAAATTAA
Source organism: Heliconius numata (assembly GCA_016802625.1). Taxonomy (NCBI): domain Eukaryota; kingdom Metazoa; phylum Arthropoda; class Insecta; order Lepidoptera; family Nymphalidae; genus Heliconius; species Heliconius numata. The sequence continues at coordinate 3,393,455 of JAEBDU010000098.1, forward strand.
GTAAACAACACTAAAGAACAAACAATATATACCTAGTATGATATATTTATGTATATCTATCTGTCTTGTCTTGCGGGTAAAGCCGGCCTAATCCACGTCCGATCCAGACCCGTAAGACGCCGCTTGTTGCTCGCCGGTGGGGCTTCCTACGTATACACTGTGAGGAAAACTTCATATAGGAATTATATGGGAGCAATGATTTCTTACTTGTTGTTTATATTTAATAACGCGGCAAATTGATTTTAATATAACTGTGTATTTTAGATATTAATATTTTTATTTTCTTATTAATAATTTTTTTTAAGTTTCACTCTATCTCGCACAAAACAGAGTAGAGAGACGGAACCTGGTAATTTAACGTAAACCTAGGTAACGGAATGTCTTACACTCCGTCCCCATTAAGGCACTTGCGTTCCCACTTTTCACCGATTTCTGGAGTCATCTCCGAGCCTAAAATAATGTTATTGAGTAGTTTATTGCTATTTTAATAACGATAATAAGTAACTGACCAAGGCTCCAATTTTCCCCGATTTAACAACTTATCCGACTCCCCAACGGCCTAAGCACCGCAGGATTTAGTTAAGCGTCGGACGCATATCGTTCCAGATTAATTATTTATGGACGGGCCCCCTTCGCCCGCAGGGTGAATTTAGTTCCCAGACGGTTCTCCGGTTTCTCTCATGCAAAGTACATGTCTTAAACCGAAATTGGTGGACAAAGTTAAATATTTACGAATAGTATCTATCTGGGAGTCATTAAAGTCGCTTTTCCTCTATATGAATAATTTAAAGGTCCTTTGTCTTCATTGTCCGGTGGAAAGATCCCAGGGCTTGCGATGACCACCTTGTCATGGCGAGCTTCGCTTTAAATCTACGTTGCATCTTTGCCGTAGGTAATCGTTTAAGCCCGGCTCGTCGGGGGTTGCCGAATAATGAAAATCTATTCATAGCTGTGTTGATTAAATATTGTCTTGTCTATTTTCCTGGAAAATCAATAGTTGTGGAGGTCAGTCGTAGCGCAGGGAGTGTGTGACTGTAAATGCAACAAGTTCCGGGTTCGACCCTGATCCCCACTCGAGTAAATTTGCTCTGGTGTCAAGGCAAAACGCAACGTTGAGTTAAGCCACTCAACAGACAATGCCTCTAGAATTCGGAAAATGGGGAACGGAGTGTCCTAACACAGGTTCCTTCTGCTTTCCCTGCTGTGTGCAGGATACAGCGTGAAACTAAAAATAAATCAATAGTAGCTATAGGCAGCCCTCCGTTGAGTATCGAGTTATGTGACGTTTTAATCCTTAAGGCGTAGCAAAGCACGTAATATGTAGAAACCTTCTTAACCTAACAGGATTATCGTGCAGAGGCACCCATTTCAGGGCCGGATCACTCCTCACCATCGGCGCGGCTAAGGCACAGATTTTATTACACAAATGAGATTAATACACGAACGCACACCACGTTACGTAAGTAGGCTTCTAAATTATATGCTCGCTATTCGCTCGTTAAACAAGGACAAGTCAAAGTCGAATATATTTGTTACGAAGTCTCACACGGATACGAGAGTCGTGGCGTCGATTGTGAGATTTTCCAATGCTCCAAGGACTGTATGATACTTTTGCGATGTCAATTAAAATGGAAACAGGCGGGGCGCCCTCAAAAAGACTATTTGTAAACTGGAGACAATCGTCTCTCCGCAACTGACAAACGATGGCACGATAGCGAACGTCTAAACCGAGCTTTTGAACTTCTTTGACGTGGTGGAGTCGATAAGCGTACCACGAAGTATTGTGCTCGTAGCGATCCTAACAATGGTGTTCATTTCGCGAGTTTTCACCCAGTCGTAAGTGGGTAAATGTGTTAGCGATTGACGAGGGACGGGACAAAAGGCTGAACGACACACCGCGCGTATTCTCTGTAACTTGCCGCAACACCAGCTAAGATAATGATGACGTTTCCTTCTACCACCCCATGTTTAGTTCTGGTGGTAAATTAATTAGGCCTCGTTCTCATTGTGAATAGCATATCTTCTACGTATTTGATTTGAATAAAATTATTTTTAACTTTATTATCAAGATTAAAAATATTCAAGTTTTGTTTTAAAATAATTTATGGTACTTTTATAAATATTAACATTTAGGTATAATATAACGAATAGTTAGCATTTATTAGCTATTAGATCATATTTTAAATAGGTCACTCTATAAGGGTGTATTAATTAAAACCTCGGATGTATGACAGGAGGTGACGCCCACACTTGTCTAGGGGGACAACATCAAGTTGTCATGGAATCAGATACATTGATCATGTAACTTTTGTTAAGGAGATGAATTATTTTCATTCCCCTTGGGTTTTGATTCTATATGACCTCAATATTAATTCTATAGAATTATAATTAAAATTTGCTATTTTTCTTAACCATCGTTGCCTATTTAATAATAATAGCTTAGACATTAGTTAACTCTTTACGTATATTTATAACCTGCCATTCACGACATGTTTTTAAATCTCATATGCTTCTAAAATGTGTGGTTATCTAAAAACTTGTTTTGTTAATCTGTTAATTATAATAAATGGTATTGAATATAAAATACCTAAGAATACTACTATAAGAATACTACTTCATTATAAGTTTCAAATTTATTAAAGATCTTTTATCTGTCATGTAAATTATGTAATAATTAAGCGTCAAATTTAAATAAAAAATATATATATAATTTTGCAATATGTAAAAAAAAATGCCAAATTGGAAAATTAAATTTTGTACCATATTCCAATGACGCAACTACTAACAATAAATATTTCTCGATTTTTGTTGAATCTTTTTTATACAGGAGATACCATTATCATTTCCATATCAGAATGATATTCAAGGTATTATAGACTTGTTATCCAGTAGATTATTATTTATATTACAAATATTAAGACGCGTGGTTGCTTACGAATGTATAATAAACATATAAATGGAATGGCACGTGGCTACTATTAGTATTGAAAATTTAAATATTTTAAATTAAAACTTGTTAAAAGAAATCAAAACAAGAATAATATTACAAAATGGAGGATTCAGGGCTGGACTCGCGTCTGGATTGACTGGTCTATTATTTTTAATGACAAAATTATAGTAGAAACATTTTAATTATTTAGATTAAAGTATATTAATCTATATTCTAATTCGGAATTCTGTCATTTTAGTCATTTCGGAGAGGCCATGGACGACACCTCCATATAATTTTATAGATCATCATGCCTTTGTCAACACGAATAATATTAATTTTCTAACCTTAATTCTAACTGTAATTAATAAAACGAGAAACGAAAACTGTATCGTGATTATATATAAGATAATTTTTTTTTGTCTTTCTCAATTTCACTGCACTGTCTTGCCTTTCCCGCTACTTTGCACTTATCCACTTCCACGGGTTGGCTGGAAGAGATCTCTTCTAGAGATGAGTCCACCGTTGTGTATGTCTTTTCGCAATGTATGTTTTATTATGTATTAATTTAGTGCAATAAAGAATCTTATATAATTACTAATAACGAATTATTCGATATTCTATGCGTAAATCAATGCATATTTGTGACAATATAATAAGATTTTCTATATGAATATTCTTGAATTTTAACATGTTTAAATTAATTTTGCTCACGCTTTATTAATTTTATGATATTTCTACTGAATCTAATTATCAAAGATTGATCTAATTCAATAATAAGATTTTAAACATTAAGTTTTCCCCTGATAACAATTATTAAAAACCAATGGGCTTAATTGTTTAATTATAACTGACTCTACATTCGATGATTGTTCGTTCGTTTTTACTAAAAAAAACGACTACTATTAAAACTTCTATTTAAAATTCTCATTTCCCTGGTCTTCTTAGATAAGGCACAGCAATTGATATCTGAATATCCTTACCCAACACGCAAAAGGCGTGGGAGGTGAATATCATTAGGTTTCCCTGCCTACTTTGTTTTCTATCTTTTTAAAAAACAGCTTAACGCTCTTTCCCGCGTAGCAGGTTAAGCGGAGAGAAACTAGTGTCCAGATACTCCATTATATAAGGGTCAGTTGTCAAAATAAGTAAATAGAACTAAAACCTAAAGGGTTAAAATCTTAACAGGTTAGTGAATGTTAGACAAGTACATGTATTGTTTGGCTTAGAATTAGTCCGTCTGCGCTGGCCAGGTGAAAGTTTTGGGGTCTGTAAGGGGATTAGTGGGCGAGCTTAGACGATAGCCAGCCATACGTCACCGGTCCTCACCTCACTGTTTTGATTAGTTAATATAACATGAAATTTATTAAATAAAATTAACTATTAACTTTTAAATATATTTAAAAATAATAATTGTTAATTTTTCTTATATACTATTGCTTAAATGGATGGATTTTCATTAACATTTTAATTATGTTGAAACAATTAAATCAAAATATTCCCTTCAGTATATCTATTTATCATTCATTTTATAGACGTAATTTTCATACTTTCATACAAATTGCCTAATACCAGATATTAAATCTAATGTCAAAGCATTCACACACTAACCAAAGCAGTTAATAAGCTACTTCCATTCTACGCTTCTTACAGGTTAAATGGCTGTTATCTAAAGATAAATAGGCATGTTTTGAACTTCTACGTATGTTTAATTCCATAGTGATGGGAGTATTTAAAAAAATTGAGTTAAACACAAACCGGATCTATAATATTTTAGGGTACGAGTAAATTACGTAAAACGTTACATTTAAAATTAACTAATTCTGAATATTTATATTGTAATATAAATATTTATTTACAGATTGGTGGTAATTTTCACGACTGAACATTATAATGGAATATGTATGATATAGAGGCCAGTCCTGTCAAGCGTGTGACTAAAAACGCGATAGGTTGTCTATTTGATTTCCATTCGAGGAAATGTAAAATTTAATATTTTTATTTCTTCGCTTTGGTGGAAAAGGCAGCGTTGAGTTCCGGCACTCAATACGCAATCCTCCATTCGGAGGAAAGTGGTTAGCGGAATGTGTTAACACTAGGCTGCCTCTGCCTACCCTGCTAGGAAACGTCTGCTGTGAAGCTGAAAAATCCTTTACAATATCTATCTATATACCTATATAAAAGGACTTGTCCTCACTGACTGAGGTAAGACGCACGCACAGCCGTAACCGCTGAAAGTAGAAATGTGAAATTTGGACAGATGTTTACTTTCGTATTCTGGACATCCAGTAAGAAGGGATTTTGAAAAATTTTAACCCTAAAGGGGTGAAATAGGGGTTGAAAGTTTGTAGGGAAAAATTCTTAAATCGCCACCGATTTTTATAAAATTTGATATATAGACTCTTAAAAATATTTAATTGAACATGTGTTTCATGGTTTTCTAGAATTCACCCCCTAAGGGTGCAAATAAGGGGTTGAAAGTTTGTATGAAAAAATCTTTAAATCGCCACCGATTTTTATAAAATTTGAAATTTACTCTTAAAAATATTCCATCGAACACATGTTTCATGGGTTATTAGAATTCACCCCTAAATACGCAAGCGAAGCTGCGCGCGTCCGCTAGTAGTATATAAGATCATAATTTTCATCAACATAAGTCCTGGACTGGATACACTTGTTCCACTCGTGCTCGTGCACAATCAGCACGTAAAACATTCGGTACGAGCACGCGATTATCTTGTATTTGCTAGGTTTCAGGTTTAGGTAGCGCTAAGTAGATCACCACTCACGAATGGGCCGCACGCGAATCCTATTGAGCCAGTCAGTCATTCCAGTCATACAAACATATCTATTTTTTTAATCTCGTTTACGTTGTGAGTGGAAATATTGTTAGGTATTATTTATAGCAATTGTTAATTGTGTTGAAGGCATTTGATTAGATGGAATGATTGTGGACTTTTTAGTCTGTCAGTTTGTGAATATACATTTTAATCGAGGAAATGCCTGTATTTAGTTATTTTTGTTTAGCTTCATGCTGTATTCAACATGTAGCAGGGTAGGCAGAGGAAGGCTAGTGTTAAGACACTCAACTTCCCACTTTCTGTCGGATCCTGGAGGCGTTGCGTTATGAGTGGAAAAAATCAACGCCATACACACACATCTCGACACCAGAACGAAGAAATGAAAATATATTAAAATAAAATAAATATTTAATTTAATCGAGTAGGAATCGAACACACAAACTGTCGCGTTTACGCTTATGTCCTTTTGCTACAATTGGCCTCAATATTATATTATTTATTTATATTTTCATGTTGGAAAAAAGGCTACACAATATTTACTCTATAATAAGTTGAAAATAAAGGACGAGATATTCCTACAATTTTTTTTGCACAGCATGGTAATCAAAAAAGACCTAGAGCCATGACACTCCGTTCTGTTTAAGCTTTATTTATTAAAAGAAACTTTCCATAGATACTATCAAAAGATTATAAATAAGTTTGTGTGGTAAAGAAACGGCTTCTTAAGAATACGATTTCGCAATGTCGCTAATTGCTATCCATATTATAGTTCTATTACAGTAATCACTACAGTAATAGACGTATTTTAAAACAAATTCCTTACTGATTACCTTGTTACTAAACAAAGATTATGCATGTAATTAGAAGAATACAAGTTTTAATTTGTTGTTCTGCACTTATGGCACAGTGGTAAACATATAGTGGGTTTGGAAGAGTGCTATAAATTATTTAACATAATTTCGTAGTAAAGGGTTTCGTATAAAAAAAAATATAGTTTTTTTTATTTTCTTGACTTTCTCATTTTCAGTATATCTCGAGGTAGAGTGAAAAGAGAGAGAAAGAAATAAATGAGATGTTAGAAACTCTTTTTTTCCTATGATTTGGTAACACATGCTGATGTGATGTTCACTTCTGACATTTAGGAAGAAATGTCTTAAAATAAGGTGGAAAGCGGTGAAATCGGTATCTTAACTTTCTCTCCGTCTACTCTGCTAAATAAGAGCATTTCTTTATATAGCACACCTTAATATAAAATATAAATTAAACCAAACATAAATTAGACAAAACTATTAACTGATTACCTACTCGTATAATAATATAATCTATAATACTCCACTTGAAAGTAGATAAGATCTTTAATAATTTTAATATCATTTATATCTATTATTATCTTTAAGTAATCCAAAAGGCACTTCATTTATAGGAAAATCTCGATTTTTACGATATAATTAATATAATTGTTAGAATAATGTTACATGTTGGTATATTAAGTATGATAATAACATTAAAACTTCTGTGAGACGAGATTCGTAGTGGGTTCTATTCTCAGTCGAGGAAATTAAATATTCAATATTCTCATTTCTTCACGGTGGTGTCAGCCAAGCGTGGTGTTGAGTTCCAAGTTTAGAATTCATCGGAAAGTGGAAAGCCGAGTGTCTTAACACTAGGCTCCCTCTACCTACCCTACCCTAGTGTTAAAACACTCTGTTCCCAATGATAAATACAAGCAGAAATAAAAGTTACGGAATAAATTTGTAGTCTTGATTAATTAATGTTGTTATAGCATTTTTTAATTTTTTTTTTCGAACGAAATTAAAATGATTATTCCTTCCAGTAGTTTTTAATGATATATAGCCTAGACCATATTAATGTATGTAAACTTCACCACATTGTCAGAAAACAGTTATTTTAATTAATTGTGAAAATATTATATTATATGTATATTGCATGTTAATATATTCGGACACTATAAATATTAACGATTTAGTAATTAATACAACTAATAAATTATACGTTCTTTATTTTAAATAAAAAAACTATTTTAAAAGCTTTTAAATCCGTCGTCTCATCAGTGTACTAAGTAAACTTAATACCTAAGTTTAAGGTTAAAATTCACACTACTTGCACTGCGTTCGACATCAAATCCTTTGTTAACTGAACTCCTCTCCCTTCTTTTCTTCCCCCTTACTCCTAAGCTAAGCCTAACGTCTCTCTCATACAATCTAATTGCTGTTTTATGTTACCTAATGAACATCGCACTCAGCTTGGCAATTTACTGTACAAGTTCTTCAAATGATTAACGTTCTAGTTAGAGGTGTCTTATCTACTTCGTTGTAAGGTTTAAGCTTTATACGATAGGATTGAGTAATTTTTGTTTAAATATTGCTTCCTTTATGAATATAATGAAATTCTTTTTACATTTAGTGTTTGTTAGCTAAAATATAGTAGCTAATAGATTTTAAATGTTTTCCAGGCATATCTCCATTAGGTACCCACAAATATAAAAGTAATCGACAATACATATTTTTGTTTTTTTTTTAAATCAAAATAATTGTTTACAAATGATATTAGAAAAATTCAAGCAAACAAAATCGTAAACTAAAATTAGTATATATATCTATCTACATATTAAATAGAATTGCAAAACATAGAAATTAACCGTGGGAACTATCGAAGCCAAAATATAAACATTTAAATTAGAAAGTCGGTTAAAAATACGATATTTACAACCAAACACATCAGTGGAGGTGATGAATGTTGAAATATACGAGTATTAAAGCTTAAGATATAAAATAGAATATCCAATTTTTCATTTTGGCTGTAACATCTTCTCTAATCTGTATAACTTATAAGGCTTAGCTATTAATATAAACGCGAGCCACTATGCTCGGATAATATTTTATGTTAATTCGCTAAATATGTTAAATGATATCTAATTAATGCTAGATTTCTTGCGTAAGCGCAAAAAAATTACGACATCTTCGATATTTTATTCATATTTCTATGTAAAAAATACTTTTTTTTATTAAAACACAATAATAATAATCTATTATAATAAGTATTATTAAAATTTAATAATGTAAAGTTTGAAATTTAATAGTCTATTTCACAGATATTAATAAATTCCACACTAAAGCTAGGGCTTTAACTGACCAGCAGACCCGCAGTAGGAATCCCAACCAAATCTCAAGTAATCCACGCGCAATATCAGACCATAGGTGCTAACCTGGAGCCACCCTCCAAATCTCACCGACTAAACAACTTGCCGACTAAAACTATTGAAAGTTACTTTACGCGATTACCGCGGACGGGAATTTTAGTCTATTTTAAAGGTTTACAACTTTGCCGGTAAGCGCGAGTAGTTAAAAGATTATTTGTGTTGCCAAATTTATAATTTTCTAAAGCCCGTGTTTGTTAAGCTTCGGATAGTGTTATGTAAATTCTGCTCTCCCAGAACCTATTGTTTTCTATAAATACGGTAAATCAATTGTGTATATTACTGTTAGGTCTGTGCTATTTTAGTTAATTGTCTTAAATTCAGATAATAAGATTTCTGTTTGTTCTGCCTTAGCTACTGAAGCATGAAAGGGGTAGCTAATAAAAAAGTATAAAAGGGCTTTCAAATTGTATTAAAACACTTAAACGTATCTGAGTAAAAATGAGCAACGAGGCAAAAACTATTTAATATCGCGTTAAAGGAGCGCCTTACAAAGACGGACGTTAAAAGCACGGGCACAAAGCAATCTCGAGACGGCCGCGCCGACGTAGAAGCAAGGATTAATTATTATTTTAACATTTCACTCGGTTTTTTGCTGCGCTTATGAACAAGTCAAAAGCATTGCTTTTTCGCTTGAAAAGTTGCTAAATAATTAAGACGGCTTCTTAACGACAACGTTTCGACGTCTACCATTAAGTTCCTGATTTTTCAAGCGGGCACTTTAGGAGGAAGTTTTCCATCAGTGTTATTTTTTATCGAATGACGTAAATTTATGTCTATAAAATGTTAGTACCAATAAGTGACGGCCTTTATAAATTTAAAGGCAAGGCGTTTATACATTTATATCATCTTAAAATTTTTTTATTATTTTTCTATAGGAAAAAGCTATGTGGACCATTATTTTACACTGGATACAAATAAAGTAAAGTAATAAAAATTTAAAACATTTATTTTAGCTACTTAACTAACATAATGCATATTGTTTCAGGTAAAACCCTACCGGTACACTGCGTAGTTGAAGCTGTAGCATCCTTGGAAGAGGGTGCATGGAGAAGGCGTGCAGTTGTAGAAACTGACAGCTATGTCATTATACCAGCAGCTACTGCTTTCCACGAGCTCGTACCAGCCGCTATGATGAGATTGGGCTATCCTCATGAATTAGCAGCTTCTGCGAAAGGTAGACATTAAGACATTTAAAGTGATATGTTTGATAAGTTATGCTAAAATTAAATAAGCTTGTTTAAACAAAACTAGCTTTGGCCAGTTGGGTATTAAAAATATTATATATTCTTTTAATAAATGTAAAAATTTAAATTTACTCCAAATTAATGGTATTCATTTCCATCTTATTCTGATTAAAACTATAAAAATAGAAACTTTTATGTGAATTTTCAAAAAATAGTTATAAATTTATCTAAATATACATTAATGTCAAATCTGCATATATATGTACATATGCAACTCTGTATGAATCATATTAAAATCTAAACAAAAAAATAATAAAAAAAATGTTTTACAACGTATTTTTTTGTTATAGGTTCAGTGGTAATCAACAACTGGAAGCCGTTATCCTTCGAACGTATATCAGATGGACCATTGGCGACAGTAGGGGAAGTGTTGGGTGAACTTACTACTGTAGCCACACTTAGAATCCAGCTGTTAAGACCAAGGCTCACCCCTTTACAAGATATAAAAGACAAGCTGCTGAGGCTTTTGCTAGTTCAGAGTAGGCCTTTGTTAATATCTACTGGATGCCCCTTGGATGAGGTAAATAAAAGTTTTATATATTTCAGAACTAAACAGTTCTGAATTAAAATTTAATCACACGCGCATCGACACATAGTATCTCTAATTATCTTATCATATCATCGATATGTTTTCTTTACGCTGCTTACCCTGACTTACCTTGCCAAAAGCGAGCAATATCCTACCTCGGTAACAGATAATTAACAGTGTTAATTAAAAAATATATATTCACATTAATTGCTAAAAATCACAATTTAAAAATAAATAAAACAAAGCGAATAGTGCGAAGTTGTAGCATTAAAACCGAATTCCTAACGACAAAGCATGTTCGGTACACTGAGCTGAGCCAGATTCCCACTGTCCCGGCAATGTTGCGTTCTTTAATACCTGATTGTAACCCCGACCCCGAACAATACACTTCTACCCCACCTTCTACCCCCCCTTATTACCGGGAACTCATTGTTTTCAATATTTAAGCTCCTGAATAGCTGTATGCTCGCAATTGAAATATTTGATATGGCTATAGGATTACTAGCTTTAATGGACGTTTCAACATCATTTTAAACATCATTTGGATATTGTATAAATTAGTTACTAATTTGAGTGTTGATTTTGTTTCATTGTTATTTATGTAGATATAAATATTCTTGTTTTTAGTGAATTTCGTATATATTAATTATAAAACGCAAATTATAATTATAAATTAATCGATGTAAAGAATTGATCGAAACTGAAAGAAACGTATCAAAAATTAAAATTTCTTCTGCTGTTATTGTCATATATTTCTAGCAGTTTAATAGGCAAAGAAAATATAGTAAAATATTATTCCTTCTTTCATCTCTATTAGCTTAGAGATTTTGTATTTAAGGTCAGGTAGGACTCCAACGCCGCATTGTATTTGATATTCACAGGTTCTTTATACTTTTAATACTCTTATATTTAATAAGAAAATGTTTGTATATAAATTTCCATTAAGCCCAACATCTCGTAAGCTTCATCTCGACTTTTAAGTATTTCTCAAAACATCACATAAACGTGCTCATCAGGTCGGATTTGAAGAACTCGCGATGTAGACAGATTATCAAACTCCACTAAGTAGACGTACAATTTCGGAGGTCTTTATAATTTGCGAGGTTACATCTAAGTCCCTGCTAATAAGGATCATCAAACGGGAGAAGAATTAAGGAAGCATTTGTTTTGATGTTTGGTTATTTCTCGGCTCGTTGCGAACTGTTGTTGATAGGAATTTACATTTTGTTCAATAGATTATTGTAGCGCTAATTGGGATTTTGATGGGTATTTATATGAATTGTTTAGTGGTATAATTATGAGCTATCGGTAGTTTGTGCTAATTAGGGCCAGGTTAAAGATAAATGAAATTAATTTTGGCTGCAAATATTTTTCATTTATATTAAATTTCGCATAAAACTTAGTATTTAAAGAAATAGAAATCAAACGAAAAAAATAGATCTAATGACAGTAAATTACAATAGAATATAACAAAGTCTGTATTAAAAAAGTTATTTTTAAAAACCCATCATGTTTGTATATCAATAGCAAAAGAAAGAGCAATTTGTCGACGTGATGAGCTCCAGCCTCATACGCGGGATTTTCATACATAATAAATTTAATTGAATCTCAGACTCATCCGCGCTCCAGAGCCTTATTATATTCTCTAAATATCCACCTTGTTGGAAAGGGTTAGTGAGAAAACATATTAGGAGCGGAAGCGGAAGCGGAAAGCCTTGAAATTATTTAAATATAACAATAAGTACTAAGTTGTAATAAATGCGTAATACATTTTTTTTTATTTGAATAGATACTTAAAATCTATTAGTAGTATCTTAATCATTTAAAAAAAATAACATTATTGTTTAAACTGTAATAGTATTAAAAGTGAAACTTCCACTATAAATTCGGATGAAACGAAATTTCCAAAAGTCTATTTTCTATATTATTCTCAGTATTTACTTTTTAAAATCAATTCACGGTAAGAAACGCGGTCCGAATCGCTTTCCCTTGTTTTTGAACGTACCTACTTGCGTTTAAACGCGACGTACTGATGCCCTCGTCTTACTAACTTGAGACAGAACGAAAGAGGGTTAAAGGAGTTTTAGATGTACCAACGCTTTTGATCTTATTAATACCATAAAATAATTCTCTATAATCTTATTAAACGTGAGGTTAACGCTCAATATTAGGCACACCGCGTTTTGGGTAAGCCCCTTCATAGCACACGTGCATACTTTCTAATATGCGTCGTCGTCTAAAATTTTTCTTCTATATTCACGCTGTATCCCGCAAGTCTCTCCGCTCCTCACTTTTCCCCAAATTCTAGTGATATTGAGTGGCAGTACTCTACTCTCTCTCTCTCTCTACTGCGTTTATAGTCACACGCTTGCGCCCTTGTGCCACGACTGGCCTCGCGTTTTATTATATTCACATTATGATATAGTACAATTGAAAATGTATTAGTTAGAACTTTAGACGGTGATGTATAAGTTCCATGTAAAGGTTAAAGATGAAAAGTTCTTTGCAAACGAGCAAAAGAGACTCCCGAGGGAGAAGATAATCAAATACTTCGAACGTCGAAGTTAGGTTAAATACAAGATGAACTCGTTTCTATGATATTATGGTAATTTATCACACTCCAACTTGCGCCACTTCGATTTTAATTCGGAACAAACTTTTAAGACATTTCCGGAATACTTCAGAGAAGGGTTATACAGATGCCAATGAGATCACTTTTGAACCATAAATCTATTAGACTTACTTTTCCCCCTACAATTCTAAAACATCGCATCGCACATAATACAAATAAATAGTGATTATTTTATTTCGTCATAACATAAAGTAGCGTATGTAAACATGACATTACCGTCTGATAAGGCTAAGCCTATTGTTTTAATTTGTCCTTAAAATATACTTATATAGCACCTACGTATATCTGCACACCGAGTTACGTAGAGGCATCACCCGTGACTGAGTTATCACGCAGGCGCCAGTTCTCGTAAATCTTAGCTGAAGACAATATCTGAAAACAAATATGACCGCACTATTTAAAAACTCAAAATAAAGAAGCGGATTAAGGTATCACTCGCGCTAGGCGCTAACGCCTCTGTTGACATCATTTAGTACAACCATTACACAGTATGTAATACTCGTACAGTTTTACTTGTTTTTGATTTGGCAATGCCTCCAGGTGACAGCTGTTTTGACGACATAATCACTGGCATTGTTCTGTGTAATCTCTTGATACGAGAGGCTTGCATAACTGCTGTATAAACTAACCGCGATTCAATTTTAATCTGACAAGGCGTTTTGCGGCTGATTTATATATTAATTATTATTATAATACTCGTATGTTCATTTATTTCTTCAGGAATGTTTTTTTTTAAGTTACCAATTAATAATTAATTAAGGGCAGTGGTGATACCGCTAAATTGTGTTCTTATATATGCTATAAATACTTTCTGGAAAAGCTGATGAAGTATTAATGCAAATAAAATATTTCAGTCAGACATTCTCTATTATATAATCATAATTTCATTTTAAAGTTTCATAAATTTCCTTACATAATCGCAAAGCGCCGTTAGAACATGATGTGTTTGACAAGTAGAGTAACCGTTTCTCATAGAAAAACTGTGGCAACGTTTTAGTACAAGCACTTAGTCCATATTGGTACGCCGGCGTTCTGTAAGTGTTGTGGGAGGATGCTAATTGCGAAGACGCCCTTCCCGCTCATTGTTTTAGAGCGAACCATGATTGAAGTTTCGGCGGAGAGATGCGCACTAACCAGCATGTAAACACCTTCTCCCGTAAGACCCGCTGCCGCGCGTGCATGACACATACATTAACAACCGACCTAATATTTTCATAATCTAATGGCGATGTTCTGTGAAACAATACTGAGTGTTTATTCAAACAATTATCTCTGTATCTGTTACCGGTTAGACTGACCTCTTTAAAAACCGTCTAAAATTGTTTGCGTTTCTTTTTGTTTTATTTATATACACTTGTGTACTTAAAGAAGTATTAAGTGAGTTTTGAAGGTTTTATTCATTGTTACAGGTGACGTTGGCACAGATTTGTCGCGGCCAGGATAGATCTTCTGGTCCTCATGCTTTTCATGAATTATCGGAAGAAACTAGACGAAAATTTGAGTCATGGTGGAGTGCTCAAGTTTCTCCACGCCCTCCGCCATTCAGTCCTCGACGCTATCCATCACCTAGTCCTAAAAATCGTTCCCCTACGTTGAATCCCTTACCTGAGCATCTTCATCCCGCTTTACAAACTGTCCAAAGTCAATATCCTACACAAAAAACAAGGATGAGGACGAGTTTTGATCCTGAATTGGAACTACCCAAACTCCAGCGTTGGTTTTCTGAAAACCAACATCCAAGCAGACAGCAAATTCAGCAATATGTACGAGAATTAAATAATTTAGAATCAAGAAGAGGACGGAAGCCATTAGATGTTAATAATGTTGTTTATTGGTTTAAGAATGCGAGGGCCGCTCAAAAACGCGCAGAACTACGCAATATTGGTGGACTTGGAGGCCATCTGGGCATGAATGGTTTTAATAGTAGAAGCCATAGTCCAAGCAATGGATCACTAATGGCAGGCAATGATAACTACAGTTCTCATGATCACAATTCTATAAAGAGTCCAATGCAACTAACAGGAAGTCCCAGATACCCAATGTCAGTAATGTCTGAAGATAATTTGTCTAACGCTGGATCTGATCTGGACGATGATGGCGGTGATATGAATACTGATGAAATGAGACCGGAAAGCCCAGATGCTCCACTATCATTGATAACGAAAAGGGAGAAAATCAATGATGAAAGGGAAGAAAATACTAAAGAATCACCAAAACCACCAGACATAATAAAGGTAAAAAAAACAATAATCACTTACTTTTTTAACATATGAACTCAATCTTTGCGTTGCATGTTTGTAAATATTCTCATACAAATAAAACCATTTATTTCACAGGTACATGACATCAAACAAGAACCGAGGGATTTAAGTAAATCAGATCAAATGCTTTCACCTCAGCGATCTCCTACAAAGAATAGTGATAGTTCACATAACAACAATAATAATAACACTGAAGAAGAGAACGGAGCTGGAGATGACCCTGATATTGGGTCTGATGAAGAAGTTGTTCAAGAACGTCATTACAGACCTTCTTCTCCTCATTTGGATCGCTTACCATTTCCTATGGTGCCAAATCATCCAATGTTCGGTCATGGAATCATGTACATGAGTCAATATATGAGTGGTTTTCCTGGAGTCGGAGGTGTCCCTGGAGAAGGTGCTAGTGGTCTTAACTTGGCCCTCGCTGGAGCTTCTGATGAACGTCGAAAAAGGAATCGTACATTCATTGACCCTGTTTCTGAAGTACCAGTTTTGGAACAGTGGTTCTCCATGAACACGCATCCTTCGCACAACTTGATACTAAAATATACGGAAGAGTTGAATAGAATGCCATACAGACAAAAATTTCCTCGACTTGAGTCGAAAAATGTGCAATTTTGGTTTAAAAACCGCCGGGCGAAGTGCAAGAGATTAAAAATGTCTTTATACGAACCAACTTCTCCGGGACACTACGTGCATCCTGGCCATCACGCTATGGTTGAAAGGAAATTGGTTTGAAGTCAACATGTTTAAATTAATATCGGAAACGAGATTCTCAACGTGTATTATTATTTGTGATTAGTTTGTGTTATAAAAAGCAAATTTTAATACGAAAGACTGAATATGAATCGTTATGGTGTAAAGTGCCATGTTAGTGTTAATGTGGTGACGTACTTTAAAAGGCTATAATTATATTATTAATAGATATTATTAATTTACTTCCCGTAAATGATTATTAAATCTTTTAAACGTAAGAATTAATTTCTACGTGTATAGGTACATACATTCATATATCTATCGCTTCGAATAGTGTTAGAAGAATCTCAAATGTACATTCGGTACTCCTGTTTTGTAATTAAGATATTTTTAAGACCTATTTATTAAATATTACATTAGTTTTCATAGTTGCTGTAAATATTAGCTAACATTACATATAATGGAGATACCAAAGTTTCCATTGCTTTTTATATTATGTGTAAAATACTTAGATTGATAACACTTAATGTAAATCAAAATTAATTGAGTCATGTTATATCTGTAACTAAAATTGCACATTGTACGTTATATAAGAATGTAACAATCTATATATAGCTCTTAGGGGCTCAAATTTCATATAGATTGTATGAACGTAGATGTTTTAATAATTATTGATATTAAAATACATATAAATATTACGCACATTCCTTCACATTTGTTAGGTAGTAAATACTCAATCCAAAGATTGATATCCATATTATATTAAAAGTATATAATAAAAGTAGGTTATTACCAATGTAACAATAGTATGGTACGACGACTTGTTTTACTAAGCAATGCAAGAATAATAAATAGGCTTTTGTAAATATTTGCTTCAAAAAGGTATAAATATAATATAATAAAATATTTTATTTAAAACGTCTCAATAACTTTTACTGTTTTCTTTTGAAAAGTTTTCAAAACAAATTTTAAATGAAAAAATATTTATCTGTAATTTAAAAAAAAAAAAAAATTCTTTACATTTATTCCAAATAAAAAAAATAATATTCTTGCAGCATCGCTTAGTATAACTGGTTTCTTTTTATATAAAGTTAAAACTGTTACAGTATTTACGCATTTATATACATTGATATTGTTTTATAGTTTTTAAACACCTCTAGTGGTAACCGCTGTCGAATTGTTTTGTTATATCGATGTTATGCTTGTTTTGTAAAGCTGTGATGATATTTCCAAATAATGTAAATATTTTATTAATGTTAAATAAGGTTTTTATCTTAAATACGTCACTAGGCTCACAGGAACATAAGCATTTACTGCTTAGATATTGGGAATAATTGGCTAAGTGTTTATTCCATTCAATTATATAAATGAAAATTTAATGATTATAGTAACTACGATATTGAATATGTCTTTTATTGTGCCCTCGTCCTTTAAAAATATTTAACTGCTAATAGTTAATATAAATTTAGGTTTCGATTTAAGGAAACGTAAAGAATTAACATTGCTTTGAACATATTTTCTTATAAACAATTTATTTTATTTTTTTCCAAAATATTTGGGAAGGCAAAGCGCGGCGTTAAGTTCCGCCTCTCAACACGTACTGCCCCCATAATTTGGCGGAAAGCGGGGAATGGAAGTGTCCTTAACACTAGGTTCCCATCTTCCCTTTAACTACTTTGTGTAGGACACAGTGTGATGCTTAAAAAATATATATATTATTGTTATTATTACAGAAATGCTCTAGTAAAGAAATTAAAAATATATTCTAATAATAAACGATTATAATATTATCTTCCTTTATATGTACACACCAATACATATATATTGCATAAATAACGTTATATTCGTAAATTATGCAATACATTGGTGTGCTTAGAAACATTTGTAGTCTGTCACATTATATTTTTTTTTGGTTGATAAAGCGCTAAATTAGTGCTATTAGCATTTGTTTATCTTAAATAGAATCTAAATTAAGACATGTTTAATTTACAATGCTATTTTTCATTATACAATTTAGGATTTATTTCATTATTAGTAAACCATATTATTTGTTTTTTTTTTCAATTTAAGGTTAATGCTGTCAGCCCTTATGGCTTTTAGAGGAACCCAGTTTAGTATCCAGTGGTACTGAGAGAGTACTCTATCCCTGAAATAAATTACGTGGTTACTTAAGAGTTATTCATTCATTAAAACGTGTGAAAACGTGCAAATAATTAACAGCGCAGGCCTCAAACCCGCGCTCCAAACTCCAAACACTCTGACCATTACACCATATGTTCTTATCAACTTACATCAAATCTCCTAAACTTTTGCCACTACTTATTTATATTGTAACAATATACATATAGTTTATTATTATATTATATATATTATTGTAATACCCATCGAAACAGCATGTGTCAATAGGTACCCCAAGCGACGGAAGAGGCGTCGGGAACCCAAATCACCTGTCAAACTGCAAGTGTAATCGCCGCCGATATCTGTAGACGCATTGTCGCGACATCACCAGTGAGTGACCGCCTTTATCATGTCTCGGGATTTTGGCTAAGTTTGGATTGAGACATCTTACTTGTACCTGTTTGTATCTTAACGCATCTACGTAATGTCTATGTCTAATAAATTTAGAATAATTTCATTAATTAATAGGTAAAAGCTGTAGTAAAACAATTAGTTCCTTACTTTTATTGTGTTGATACAAAATGAGTGAGGAAATTAAAACAATTAATTCTCTCTAAAGGGAATCGAACCCACAACTGCGAATTTACAATCTCTGAAAACAGTTAGATTCGTTGCAATTTAATTAACATATATTTCTGTCTAAAAATAAACATTATGGAATATATAACAGAATGCACAGAAAGAAACGAACTGATAATTTACATGAAGGTGAGATAACACTGTATGATGAGATGTGCACGATTGGTTCGTACACATTAAACGTTAATAAACTTATTAAGATTTTTATCAAAATTAATATTTAAAAAAATACAAGTATTTGACCAGTTATTAAGACTTTTATCAAAATTTCTTCTTTTTTTTTAAAAATACAAGTAGCGCTTGTAGGGATATTTTGGCATTTCTCTTATTTCACCCCTGTACAAATCTTTAACATAACATAAAAACTCTTTATTTCACACCATATTAAACATATTTAACAAAAACAAAAAAAAATCGTACAAAAAAAGAAATGTGAAAGGGCGTGAAAATCACTAAAATCTTTCATATATTTGTACAAAATAATCAGAGCAAACAAGCATATTGAACATTGCTCTTATATTCGTCAGGCACTTTGACGTTGTAGATTATATATTATACACATATTTTCTAAGCTTTTATTTTTAAATATTATTACTAAAGATTCTAAATTATTAATAATATAATATTAATTAAAGCTTTTGGCTCCGCCTACCCTGCTATATGTGGGATGTAGCTTAAAAAAACAAAACGAATATTTTTTTGTGCATAATAGTGACCTGAAGGTAAATAGCCTGAAGTACGCAGATGATGCAGTTGCATCATCAGAATGCGAGCACTTATAGTTAGGTGTGAAAATAATGATCTAGGTCTGAACGCGAGTAAGACAAGGATTTTTTTAAGGACGAACGGACGGGGTGCAAGGTAAGTGGAAAAATATTGAAATAAATTAATCATTATATCTGGAGTATGTTTAGTAGAGACAAAAGATACAAAGTTAAGAAAAATAATGACCACTGAAGAGTATGAGGAAGTTAATGAAGTGCACTTGCAAGTGGGCCGGAAAGCGGAGAACAGTGTCATGACATAATTTTTTTTCTATCTACCTTTCTATATACGGGAAAAAGCCCGAAACTAAAAGAATAACTAATAGAACAGAACCTAAAACCAATACCAATCAGTCAAACATCTAATCACTCCTACATATTGATATAATAATATCAAAACCATCACTCTTTAAGAAACCAATCTCTCATTCTATATTAAGTTTTCTTTCGAAACAAGCGCAATATTTCACGTTAGATACATAGTCTATGTTAATAAGTTAGGTATTAAGTTTTAATCTAAACAAATTGCGGCGAGCGAAACCGCGCATTTATGTTAGTTAACCGTGGATTATGACGTGCCGTAATTAAGTAATTTATTACAAGCTAAGTAATAGAACCATCGCCTTGGCGGGAGCGCGAGGACTTACTGTTGAAAATATATGATATCTTGAGAAAATAAAATCAATCTTGTTTATATTGAACAACTTATTATATATATAGGTATACTAGCGACCCGCCCGCGGCTTCGCCTGCGTGAATTACGTTATTATTAATTTCTGTCTCCATGAATACCTAAGTCCTATAAGTGAGGTACATGCAAAATTTGAGACTTCTAGCATTTGTAGTAACGAAGTTTCATACAAACTTTCAACCCCAAAAACAACCCCTTAGAAGTCGAATATTGCAAATTCCTGTCTTAGCGAGCACCTACGTCCTATAAATAACTCCTATGCAAAATTTCAAATTCCTAACACATGTAGTTTCTGAGATTTCGTGATGAGTGAGTGACCTTTCGATTTTATATACAGGGTGGAAGAGGCAGCGCTTCTTTTATTGAAACTGCATATAGGATAATATATTTCAAACCCACACCTAAGAAATTAATTAAGGTACCTCAACAGTTTGGACGTAGGATTTTTTTTTCATTTCACGATTTTTATTCATACCTGTATTTCGTGTGACGCACACATACGTGTGCGACGTTTCCGATTTGACAGATAAGTGTGTGCGTGCCTATGTTATACTTTACAAATGGCGTTTTATTTTAAAACGATAATTTTATTATTTATTTTGTTTAAAAAAATAACTTTTTCATTTTTGGGAATTATTTTTTTTCCGAATTATATTAGGCTTTTATAGAGTAGTTAAAACTGTGGTTTCATTTAAAGTGGTGCTGACAATTCCACCCTGTATATAGATAACATTTTTAAAATAATTTAATAAGGGTTCCTTTTTTCTTTAAAAATGTATGGAACACCTAAAAACTAAATATTTCTCATAAATATAGTTAAAGTTGAACGTTGAGGGATCGGCGTTGAGTTCCGCCAAACAAAAAGCAACACATTAGGCGCATTCAGCAGAAATTTATAAACGGAGTGTTTTAAAAATAGGTTCCTGGGTTCCCTCTGGTTAACAAATGACAGTATGAAAAAAATGATAAGCATTAAGAAGCTATTAGCCAAAGTGTCATTTAGCCGGACATCCGACCGGCCTATACGTTGCGCAATAAAACTCCTAAGCCCTGTTTGGAAGATTTACTCGAGCTACTTAATACACTGGTGTATTGCTTAGGCTGTGGCCGTACTGCTGTGCTATATGGAGCTATTATAATATTGTAATAAGGATATTTTGCTCTCAACTGTCATTATTTAAATTAAAAATTAAAATTAAAGTTAAACTATTATTTGGGCTTTGTCGTAGTAAATAAAACCCAAATCAAAAATAAGTAAATTATGTCTTACGGCCATTTGGCGAGGCCTCGGACGATGGTTTCTATTCTTCTTTAGTTCTTAGTAATAGTTTCTTTAGTTTCCTCGTTTTGGTAACGAGGCAAAATGCGGCGTGTTCCACCACTCAGCGTGTAATACCTCCAGAATTCGGCGATAAGTGGGAAACGAAACTGTCTTAATGGGAACGAAATGTTATAACACTAGGTTCCCAGGTTCCCTACTCTGCTATGTGCGGGATACAACGTGAAGCGAAATAAAAGTAAAGCTTGCTATATTCAAGTGAAAGCTGAACCTCTTTGCCTATCTGTCGGCTGGCCCAAACCTTAGTTATGATATAACAAGGAATCGGCTAAGCCGAGACTTACAGAGACTTTATTAATTGACATGGCATTTTTACCCCCCAGTAAGCCAATGTTTACGCAAACTTTTAAAATATTCTTAGGTAGGTATATTCTGTGAAAATTACAAGAAAATTTGCTTTTTCAAATGGAAAATTAAGCTTTACATCTCATTAACGACGGAGTTGAGGATGATCTATGACATAATTTGGAAACAGACAAAAATCTATGTCTATATATGGAATATATTTGCCAAAAATAAATAAGGATTATTTCTTAAGGATTATTTCGATCTATCGAATAAATAGCATTTCAATTAATATTATTTTGTTTTTCTATTAGATTTTTTTTTTCAGAAGTTACTTAAAAGCTCTAAACAGTTAATCAAATGTTGAATCTTTTCATCCGGAGGCCAGTTGTGGCGCAAGAGCATGTGACTGTAAACGAGACAAGTTGTGGGTTCGATTCCCACTCGAGGAAATTAAATATTTAATATTCATTTCCTCGCTCTGGTAAAGAAAGCGGCCGCGTGGATTTCCGTTACTTAACACGCTAACTTTAGAATTGGCGGCAACATAAGGTTCCCAGTTTCCCTCAGCCTGTCCTATAACGTGAAGCTGAGAAAAAAAAATCGTTTACGTTAATAACGATATTTATATGAACGATTCTTATACTCGTATGTATATATAGCATATCTTATAGTATAAGGCTATAGGTAAGCAAAATTGTTTGTCGCGGTCGCCGCCCGCACTCTCCTACTCTCTGCCGTCGGTGTAATCTCAAATCTCCCGCCGCCAATTTATTTTCATTAGCGATGATCCTCGGTTAATTTTATTCCCTACTTACCCGGGATCGGAAGATTTTGGGCTGTATCAGTATGGATATTTTTTTTTCTTTTATTATCTTTATTTTTTTCTTGTGGTTTGTTTTTTTTTATTATAAATCAATTCTTGCTTAGAAAAGACTAGTTAGTTCTTTTACTATTTCTTTTTTTATATATTACCTACTGTTATGTATAAGTAGTACGTAAGTTATTACTTACGCCTAGGAACCTAGTATTCTAGGTTCCCTCTGATCACCCTGCTGTACATGTATTGATGTATGGATTCAGTGTGAAGCTGATTTTATTTTCACTTATTAAAAAAAATTGTTTTCCTTTAATCTTGAGCCTATTCCACACTAAGCTGCAGCCTCCCGAACCGCAATATCTGTGAGATGCTTAATTCATTTCCACGGGATAATATTATTTTTTTACTCCCCTCCCCTTTTTTGCGAGGTTCAACCGCGGCTTATTTTTTATTCATTGCACCAGAGCCAATCGGGGGATATTCAATTATCCTCCTCTCATTTATTCGAGTGATCGAATCGTAATCAAGATGAAATACTGTGTCTTATATTTTTTTTTAAATACAATGGAGTTTAGGCTTAACAAAAGAATTTATCTGTAAGGAAATTTAATTATTCTTTGTATTCATTTTCGCTTAAATATTATAAAGAGAAATATGATATGGAAGTGTATGGGAGTTAATTATTAATTTTTTTTTTCATTAGCAATATTGGCATATTTTTTTCAATATTTCATTACTTATATTAAATGACTGATTGGTAACATTTGTAATCCTTGCCGAAGTTAAAATACAGTCAATAATTAAATCTCCTTACTACAAAAAAAATTGGAACAAGGCATATCTAATGCTCAGTGTTTATTTCTATTTTTTATAAACAATAATTAATGGCTATAATTTGTGGTAGCGTTTCTTCCAATAGAAGACCAGCTGTACTATAAATATATCTATATGCCTCTGACTGGAATTTCCAACCCTCAAATGCGCTTAGATTCTATTTAATAATAAATACAAAATAATACAACAGACAGACAAACAGTTTATTCTCAACTAAATCTATGTTAGAATTAATTTGTCGCGACAAAATTAACGCATGAGGAGGCCGCACGCCCTGACATCTTGCTAAATCGCACTTATGCATCCACTGACTGTATTTATATAGAGATGTTTTACCACATACATTAAATATTTCTATGGTACAATTGTTCAGAAATGAATTATTATTGTTAATAATGTTAAATAATGATTTTTCAACCTTTTTTTCATGTGGTGTTGTATTCATATTAAAATATGTAATAAAAGATGTGTTACTATAAATTATACATTGTTTTTTATGGCAACACCGTTTTGCAGTGAAAGCACTTTGCGCCTTTATCACTCGCAAGGGTTAGGGTTATATACTGTATATTATTTAATGTAATTTGCTAAGAAAGCTAAATAATATTAACTATTTATTTATTTATTAGTGAATGAAATCTATGAATTCTTGAAATTACTACGCGAACGCTTCAAAAGATTTGAGGTATGAGCTTTTAATAACCATCATCAATTAATAGCAAGCATCATAAAACTATAGAATTTCAATAATATAATTATTTATATCTTACCCAACTCTTCGTGAATATCCACAATTTCCCTCATAGTCACCGCGGCCTCAGGTGAAAAGATCCCACGCTCACCCACCGTCTGCGCTGGCTTAACTGTTTACTGCTACTCCTACTCCTGACATGTATACCATTGTTTGTCAGCTCGCGGATCAGCGTACGACAAATATCATTTGAAATAAAAGTTTTACTTAAAGTCTATTTTAATATACCGTTTGTATATGCATACAAATGTATATGTATAGATTGATTTAACAAGTCTAAAACAAATTTAAACTAATTAAACTCTAAACCAAATAAATTAAACAAAACAACAAAAACATTTTAATTAGCACCATTAAAGCACTTCGTTTAAATAAAGTGCCAAATAAAAGTTAAAACGTCAATTATTATTACTGTAACGGTCCCTTTAGACAAAACAAGTGAATTCTTAACGATCTCTCATCAAAATTGTTTAACAACATCCCCCAGGACAGCTAAGCGTTGGGGCTAATCAGACCGCACCTCGGTGATGGACCTTTTTATAGGAAACGACCTAAAAGTAAGTGGTTATTATATAAATAAGAGAGTGGAATTGTCTTGAGTATTATTTGTTTTGATCGAAAAGGTTTGCGCTTATGTAATTTAATAATTATGTGTTATTTAAAGATAGATTAATTCACCATTTATTTTAAATAATAAGTAAGACATAGCCAATATGCATATGTGTGTATATATTTTGATCTGCTTTTAAAGATCTTTCTTGCTTTTCAACACAGTTAACTAATTAGTTTAAAGCTGTGTTTTATAAGCAAGAAAGAGGATCAAAAACTTAATTTAGTATTATATGGGAACAGTGAACTCAAGGTCATTGAAATTATAGTATATTTTTAACCCTGAGTCCAGCAGGGTAGGCAAATGGAACCTTGTGCTAACATATTTTGTACTCCACGCACCGCCCAATTATCGGAACTCAACGCCGCCCTTTGTCTTCTCACCAGAACATCTAAATGAAAATAATTCATCCCATAGAGTTAAAATCGAACCGACATCCCCTATTCTATAATTCCTATATTAATAACAATTTATCTACCCTGCAAAGGCATCATAAAAATGTTATAAATATATTAATGTGTTTTTTTAAAATTCACAACCCCCTAAAACATCCCCCAATTCATTTTGACAGTAAGGTGTCAACTGTAACGCGATTATCTCGTCTAATTCGACCGTCCCGCCGCACCGCATTGAGCAATTAAAAGATAATTTTTGAGTTTTCTAAATTAAATCGTTCGTTTAAAAGAATCTGCCAGATTATTCCAAGGTGTGATTCTTTTGAATTTGTGTTTTTTATTTATTTCTTTTTTCAATTATTTGCTTTGAAGTTGTGTTATTTACGCTTCGAAAACGAAATGTTGAGTCTAATTTTAATTTTCATTGATAATATAATGAAAATGCATATGTTTTTGGTTTTTATATATTTTTTTAGGCGGCGTTGACTTCTGCCACTCAATACGCAATGCCTGCAGACATCGGCAGAAAGTGGAGAACGAAGTGTCTTAACACTAGATTCCCTCTGCCTACCCTGCTGTGTGCGGGATACAGCGTGAAGCAGATTTTTTTTATACTGATTATTTCAATAAAAAATACATAAATAAATACCATAGCGTCATTAAATAAAAGATAAAAGTGCAACGGAAAGCGAAGCTATCACGTCAAATGTGCTCTACGGAAATGTAGAGTCGTAGCTAACGCGGTTTACGGAGATAACGCAAATATATTCGGGATTCTTATGTTCGAACACATTATACAGATACGGAGAGAGAAATAAAGTGCTATAACCTTCCTTGATGATACAGTGGTTTATGAAAATGAATAGTTGAAGGATACTTTGCCAAAGAAATATTGCTGATTAATATTTTTTTGTTACAATTTTAACACAGATTTTTTTATGAGATTGAATTGATAGATATGGAGAAAAAATAGAAAAATAATAAATCTGAAATAAAATATAAATATGTTCTAAGAATATCATTTATTACTTTCCAGTTTTAATAAGTAAACTTAGGCTATCTTTTTAAAAATAAACGCCATTTCAGAGCGAGTTGTAAAGTCGGTACATAACATAGCGAAATTCAATAAAAAGCTAAAAGCCAATCTTATCTTTGCGAGAGGAAATTAAGAAACAGCGGCGGGCATCTGACACGGTCGCTCTTTAGAGATCTGTCTCTAGTGATGGGACGTGCTCTAGACAATGATATCGATAATTTTAATAGCTTTCATAGATTTATTATATTTTTTTTTATAGTGAAAAAAATATTCTTTATACCTTGTACAATGATATAAATATGTTTTAAAAAATCTCACATTATGACGGACAAGCAAGTATTTCATTCTACACTAAGCACTAAAAAAATATGATTTTTCGATTCTAACTCACAACTACTGCGTGCACTCATACATGTTCTAATCACGTAAAACTATACATTTTTTTTAATTTCAATCATATCAACTATAAAACTCACCAACCCCAGGAACATCCCTCAATTTTTTAAAGATATAGCGTTGAATGCGACAGCAACACGACGTCGTGTTTCGTCGAATCACTGAAATAATTCCGTAACAGGGAAGACGCCGGAAACGCAACCATCTTATCTACAAGAATACTCGCTTGTTATATTTTTAAATAACTCCTTTTTATTTGAACCCCCACCCACCCTTCACCACATGAATAGACCTACTTAATGGGACTTTCAGTTCCTAAGTCATCACGCTTTTTAACAATGCTTCGAGATAAGTAAGGATAATAAACGCTCGAAATATATGGTTTGCGGGAAACGTGAAAAGCTGAGATGGCATCTCGTAAATACAATCTGGTGGAACTTTAAATGTCAACCTTTTTCGTGAAAAATGAAATCTTTGCGTCAATTTTCGTGTTTGAAATTCAGGAATATTGTATTTACAGGAAATGCTCATATTTTACACTAATATGACGGAGCATAACGTTTTCTCACAACATTTTATTCAAATGATAAGTATTATTCGAGGCAAGCCATACATAAGTCATAGGTTCGATTTCCACTCGAGAAAATGAAATAAAATAATAATCATAATTTTATTACTTCGCTTTGATACTAGCGCGTGGACTTCCACTACTCAACTCGCAATGCATCCAGAATTGAATGGATAACGGAGTGTCTTAACACTAGGTTCCCTTTGCCTCCCCTGCTGCGGGGATACATCGTGACCCAAAAAAAGACAAGTATATACAGGTATGTTATGTAAATGAAATTCTCCATAGAATATACGAAAAATGTTGTACACAGATAAAACCATAATAATTTACAGAGCGCGTAGTATATATAGTCTTCTGGGTACAGTTTATCCGTTATCACGGAACAATGCATCGCAGTAACAGTATCGTAGCGGCTATTCAACATTTTTATTATTGCGTTACTATTGTCTTATGGCGCGACGGTTGTAGATAACGAAAGGGACACACCGACTGGAAGAACCGAAATCTAACATCTATGAATTCAACAAAAACTAGTAGTAAAATATTTTTTAGTTTGTTTTAATTATAAAGCTTAGAAATCAATAGTTATTAATATTAAACGTTTGATTATTCTTTTTATCAAATTAATTTAGTATGGTGTCTGATTAAGTTAGAGAATGCTGGGAAACGACGCGGTGTGAAGCTATAGATTTTATCCTATTATTTATTCTTATTTATCTCCTATAACGCTATTTTCGTATAATTGTAGTGAGTTTAAAGCCCACTTTATATACAGTTTATGAGGAAAATGTATATATTCTTCTACTTGACTTCTACACTTCTACTTCACTGACTCGTCTCTTATAACTTTAATAGATATAAAAAAATCATAACATTATTTCAATACATTATAAAATTTTCTAGTAGTAAATAATAGTCTTTTATTTATTACAAGTTCTAACAAACAGTATGTAAAAGGCATAACTCGCGAACTGAGATACGTTGCAGATTTATACCGGTAATGTTTGTTGTTTCACCTTCCAAATAATACCGTAAGATTTATGAATAACCGCCGCCGCTCGGATGATGGGAGTGATAAAGTACGCAGTGACAAATCACTTCGGCCACTTAGCGTCTTAATCTATGTTGATTTGAGTAAACGTCGTTTGGCTTAAATATTTCATATTGTTTGTTAAGAAAGTTGTAATTAGGGAATGATTGATTGAGTAGTTGTTGTAGAAAGAAGTTACTTTTAATTTAGCTGATAATGTTTATAAGTCTTTTTTAATGTAAATATTCTCTTCGACTCTCCGTGTTACTTTAACTTTTATATATCTGTATAGTTAAAAAAGGAGATAATGTTTAGTTTTCCATGGAGTCACGGTGCAAGTTCTAAGCACTTGGTGGTGCAGGAGGAACTCGGAGCAGTCAAACGTTTGGGAATTGCGTACCCAAGTGTAGTTTACTCTAATAGGAATTTATTAATACCGTAAACGAAGAAAGGCTAATTTAGACGTGATATCAGAAAATTGTTAGAGAACAGTTCGATAATACTTATACCTTTAGAATTACATCTCAAAAGCTGTCGACTACTCTAATGCCGAATCCAGCAGCAGGTATGCAGGATCCAGAATGAAGTTGATTTTATAGAATAACCAGGAACACTACCCAACAATGTAGATAGCTATGGTAATATAATCACAATCAGCATTAGAACAGCTAAATCAACGTTTATACATATACCTACTCCCAATTATGCAAATACGAGGCCCACGGGAGTTTCCTGCTTACAGGAGATACCATAAATCATTATCTAAATTAATTTCGAACGCTTAACAAAATCTCCTCTTAGTTTCTTAAAGTTACAATAAAGAGAACCGCGGCGGCCATAACTCATCTGAACGTAAGATTACTTGATCTTTAATCCTCCCCTGGTTTTCTCTTAAAGTAAAGATTTACGACCGAAGGTATTACCGCGCCCTCGCTGGAGTCTATGAAAAAAGTTTGCATGCTGATATACTTATTTGGTGGTGAAAATGGGATGTTGATGTTTCCTTGATTGCAAATGTGGAAACTTATGAGGGGTCATTTTTTAAATGAGAGTCTTTAAACGGATTAATTGTATATTTAATATGATATATTTTTGGGATTCAACGTTTTGAACTTAATTAAAAGTTAAAGAGTTTCATTTAAAATATGTAAAGATTGCGATTCACGACTTCGCGTTGTATGCACTAGGGCAGACAGAGGGAGCCTAGGTCTCCGCTTCTCTGGAGAAAATAAAAATTATGGAGGTATTGCGTGTTGTCTGGCGGATCTTTACACCATGCTTTGCCTCGACGCTTCGCTGTTAACACAGTCACACGTATGTGCGTCTGCACCACGCCCTTTTTTAATTTAATTACCACCTGTCTAAAATAATAGTTTAGTTACATTATAATATTTAAATAACTTAAGTTTAAATAACTTCTACTCTACTCTAAGTAAGTCAACTGTTAACTTATAACTTTTTCTATCAAATTTTAAGACGTACAAAAAGTATTGGATTTATATATAAAATTTTTTTTTTCTCATTTCTCACATTATAGGTTTGCCTTGTTCCATAGTTAACTGAAGGAATATTTATAGCCGTAACTTTATTTAATATCGGTAGCGCGCTGCGAACGAAACTTTTAAGCTACACACAGATATTAACTTAGCAATATCCATACTGATATTATGATTTCTTCAGTATGTTATTTATGTATAACTTTTAATATATAAACATATTGGAGAAATATTATTTTGCTCATTTAAAATATTAAAATTATTAGACAGATTATAAATGGACTAAAAATATATTAATAGGTATATAAATATATTAATTAGTTCATAAAACGTAACGTAATTTTAATTTATAATTTTTTCTCTTTTTTTTATTACTTTCTCAACATAATTTAATATTTTTTACAAAATTATTGCACTGTCAATAGTTATATTTATTTACCATTGAAATTTAATAGAGATATACTAAAGATCCGCTTGCGGCTTCGCCCGCTTGTGCTACACAATTATTTATTTACTAATCTGAATTACTTCCGTGTTCTAATAACATTATAATTTTAATTCAGTAAAAAAATGTTTTATAGAAATGTTATCAAACAAAATACTTCATACTAATGATATAACTTTTTTATTTATTAAGATTTAAATAAAACAAACTCTTAATCGATCAGTTACAATTCTATTAAATGTTTAGACCATATGAATTATTCTTCAAATATACGTTGATGATAGCCGCAATTCTCACTTAAGTCATTTAAAATGCATCTCATTGCATTATAAAATGCATGAAAAGACGTTTTCCCAACACACCATCACGAAAACTATTGAAAAGTGTTAAAGTTACATCTTTATAGGTAACAATTTTCAAAATATTTCCAAACTTCAACAAAGGTGTAATTGAAAGATCGGAAATTTCCAAGCAAGCACATATTTCAAAGACGCTCTTCTTGCAGGATAATATAAGAAGATAGAGGACAGAGTGGGATATAAAATATGGGGTCCTTTCATGAATCTTATTAAGATATCCTCCGAAAAACGAGAGGGACGCCGATATACGCCATATCCTGTGTTGGAGCAGGACATCCGACAATTCTTGGTTTACGTATATTAAAATAATACGATTAAAGAGGTGTGCGTTGCTCGGATGGGAATTTATCGTCTCTATGAATATGATTTTCTTTAGCGGGCGGGATGTAGTTCCCATAAGAGGTATTTAGTGTCAAATGGCTATTATTCTTTGAATTATGTTGTAAATATTTATATTTTTGTTGTTTAATGTATGTAATATTGGAAGCCGAAGTTATATTAATATTTTTGATATGTAAATAAAATTGTTAGTAATCCTTTAATAAAAATATTGTAAAGCATTTATGAAGTACTAAAAAATACACCTACAAATCTTACTGTCATTATATTTTTATTTTTCCACCCATTTTATTTTATAAATATTTCTCTATAGTGACATTAAAATTAAATTATTTCTCACTCGATAAAATGGAGTATTTAATATTGTAATTTCTTCGCTCAAGTGTCAAAAGGGGAATGGAGTGTTTTAGCAATAAGTTTCTGTGATGTGTGCGGTATACAGCGTGTACCTTCAAAAAAGAAAAAACCTTTAAATATAAAATATTTCAATTCAGTATATCCAGTTCTACAACATCCGTGTAAAGTGAGCAGATATGTAGGCAGAGAGCCATAATTCATGAGTTTCTTTCAAACTGCAACACACGCTATCTCGGCTACATGCAAAATAACTTCGGATACGTTTAGCGGAAACCGATAATAAACTTTCGCGTGCTGGAGGTACCCCGACGTATGGATTTTAATTTTAGTGACAGTTTAACGGCCTGTCTATGGGTTGGGCTAATAAAAAAAAGTTTTTTTTATATAGATTTTTTTCAATTAATTGAAAGTTGCATATCTATTTTAATTTAAAGTAAAAAGAGGTATAAGTAGGTAAATATGTGAGAAAAAATTTCAATCGTGACGTACACTCATTCTTGCAAATGCAACTTATACCTACGTATACTGGCTTCAATTTAGTCTAGTTAGTCTAAAAAGTATTAAGTATTTTAGTTCTTTTGCATTTGTGTCCAGTACTATTCTGGGCTATCTTTTTCTGTCTCTCAAATATGATGATGAAAAAAAAACAGACGAAAAAAAATTCGTAATGACAAAACACTTTTCATATGTAACATGTTTTTTTTAGAAGCCAGTAGTGGTAGTGACGCAAGGGCACAAGTGTGTGACTGTAAACGTGAGTAGTTGTTGGTTCGATCCTTACTTGAGGAAATGAAATATTTATGTAAATTTATATTTTCATTTCTTCGCTCTGATGAAACGTGGCGTTGAGTTCCGCCACTCAACACGCAATGCCTCCAGAATTCGAAAAACGGCTAACGGAGTGTCTTAACACTAGTTTCCTACTCCGCCGTATGCGGAATACAGCGTGAAACTGCAAAAAAATCACACGTAATCCAACACCTCCAAGGATTATATTAATATATCAAAGCCAGTTAATATCAAGGATATCTATCATCATTCCACCGTATTCTGCATAATGTGACTCCAAGACATCATCATTCAATTTAGGTGTACGGGGGGAGGTAGGGGAGGGGGGATATGCAAAAATTACCCATCGGCGTTTATCCCCCCATAAATTATATTAGAGATAGCGTGCGTGCGAGTGTTTTTGTAATTACCTTATAAATAATAATTCAGTGCGCCGTAGATTACGGTTAGTGGATGAAACATGGCGCCTCCAAGACGGTCGATGGTTAAAGCCTGCGCAGATACGTGTGTTTGCACTTTAAATTGTTTAATAGTATGTTGGATTTTATTATATGTTTTTATTATAATTATTTTAAGATAAATAGAGTATTAATAAATTTTTGGAATGAATCTCGTAATTTAATTTTTGTTTTTTGGTGAAAATGAATCAGCTTCATCTCAGAAAAAAGGGGGAGATTATGTATTAATTACACTGGGGCACACTTATGAAATGAAACTTTCTATCTTAAAAATTAATTATTGTCTGCTAAATTGGCAGTTACATTATTAAATTATAGTTAATTTCAATAAATTAATATACATTTACCTACTAATATTTACACCAAAAGTGAGATTAACATAAAAATAATATAAATAACAATGATGTGATGATTTTTAGAAATATTTAAGATATAATCCCTTCTTTTCACTATTTACTAAAATTAATTTCAATAAGTCGCTGTGTTATCATTAAAAACTCCCTTCGTCCACTCCTCTAAGTTAACACGCATGTTGCCGTGACGGTCCAAAATGACAGAAACTGTCATCATTTTTCTAACATTGCTATATAATTTCTTCCGTCGGTAAAGAGGTATCACTTTAAAAGTCGTTTATTTTTTATTACACGACTAATATTTACCTAACTGTAATTATATTTATTAAACAACTATTTTTAGTAGTAAAAAATGTCACGCTATACAAAACTTAATATAAACCCTAAAAATAACACAATAAGAATAAAACTTTCTTAAATTCGACAAAACTTTGTGAAGTTTGTAGGAAACGACGAAATATCTTTATTATAAACTCGGATATACGAACTCCGTCACGTCATCCAATTTAAACTTTCCATTGCTTAAACACACGAGTTCCTATACAATTTTCAAGTTAAAGTAAATGCACAAACAATATAAATATTCATTATAATTAACACTAAAGCGTTCTCGGGCGTGAGCTCAAAGGTGGCGTATGAAGCATTTTCTATACTTTATCCATAGAACAAGCAAGTAAGAAAGGGCATAAAGCTGTCTCTGTAATTAATTTATGGTAAATGTTTTTGCGTGCAATTTAAAAAAATAGTAATGCTGTAAAAAGCATGGATTTCTTTAGTTTATTATTTTTGATCTTTGTTTTCTCCAAACAAGAGTTGCATGTTTCAATTATAACGTAATTTCCAAATAAATCCAATAAAAAATTAATCAAATTTCCAAATAATCCTAAAAATTGTATTACAAAAAAATGTGGCAAAAAGTATAACATAAAATCATAAAAATATATCAATCACTTAGCATTCCTAATATTTTTTTATACTATTTCTATAAACTCTCTGTTCTATTCCACCCCCATCGGCACAAGGAGAGATAGGACAAAATATGAGAACATAATTCAATAGCGCTTTGTATACATTGTTAAGATTTTGTATTGGTTGGGTTATATTAATCACGTGGAGGTCTCAAGAATAGATTTATATCCTTTGATAAATATCATATTTCACTAATAGCAATTAAATGTATAAGGATTTTTGTAATAATTCTGAATATTTTTGTGTGTCCGAACCGTGCCGTGACTATAAACGCGACGGTTGTGGGTTCGATTCCCACTCGGGGGATTATTATTTATTAATATTTTCATTTCTTTCATTTCGATGGCCGTAAGGTTCGGTTAGAGTCCTGCACGGGACGCCGCGCCGGTGCCGCTGACCCCCTTTCTGAAATCACAGCCCCGTAGTGCTTGCGGTTTCTTAAGGACAATATACCCTTTCTCACAATCCAGTATCGTTGTAAAAGCCCGTAGAGCTAACAGCATAAAAGAGAAAAAAAATATAATTTACTAGGTTTTCTATCTCCCAAAAAATCAATAATTTGTAAAGCTGAAAGAACTTCATCTTAAACTTATTTATATAGATTCGCAATATACAACTTTTCATATAATATATTTTTTTCATGTTGTTTCCCACATGTAACTGGCTAGACAGAGGGAACCTGTGCACATGTTTTAATAGACTCCATTCCCCATAAAAACATTTCTGTTCCCCACTTTCCGCCAAACTCTTGAGGCATTCCGCGTTGAGTGGCGGAACTCAACATCGCGTTTCACCTCACTACCAGAGCAACAAATAACAACAATTGTTAACACATTGCTCTTAAAGACATTGTATTAAAGGCGCAACACTAAGACAACAGTAGATTGGGGTATTAGGCAGCGTTTACACGCACGCACGTAGCGTAATAAATAATATAGTAATCAGAACGATTCCTTACATCCCTCTTCTCTCTTATTAGGAGAGCCAACATTCAACATTCGCTAATGCCGGGCTTAGTAGCACATGTGGGACGGAGAGATTCTTACAATTTATTGTTCATCGGCTTATGAATCATAAATAAGGAAGGGCTAATTAGAGTTGCCGCGGTGTATACGAGGACGTGCGCGCGTGATTTACTTTATTGGTGGTGTGATAGCTGTTGCGTTTTGTCTTTCGTTTCCGGAATATGTCCGGAATATGTCCGGAATATATCTGGAATATGTCGTGGAAAAATTAAAATATAATATTTATCAATATAAAAGCCTCTTAAAGAACATCTTTTTTTTTCAAAATGTAAGTTCTGATTTAAAAATAAACAGATTTTTAAAAGCTTGTATCGCAGTAGAATTTTCTTTCGTTTTTTTCATCAGCTTCGCTCTGTATCCTGCATATAACAGAGTAGGCAGAGGGATTTCGTTCCCATTCACTTTCCGCCGAATTCTAAGGGTGTTGCATGTTGCAAGGTGTTTGCGAGTAAAATCAATGAAATGAAAATATTAAATATTTTATTAACTCGAATGAGAATCGAACTACAACCTGTCGCACTTACAGTCGCACGCTTGTGCCCCTACGCTACGACTGACTTCAATTAATAACAACTCGACTTAAAATGAAATAACCTCTTTTCTACATATTAGCAATAAAGAACTCAAAGTTAGAACAATAAATTAATTGGCGACCAAGTTCGGAGTAAGGCGTGTGGAATCCAAGAAGTTTGGACTATTAATTTGCCTCTTACGCCGACAAATAACCGGGATACGCAAGAGTTATTAACTTTATATATCTCCAGAATACTTTATTATATGAGATATTTTATGTATTTTATTAACGTCGTCTGATATTTGCGAAGTATGTGAACTGAATACGAGTTTCGCGGGTTCCTTCCTACCTAGGTACGCATGTTATCAAGATTAACTTATAAAAATTGACAAACTTTGCAGAATTATGCTCATTTTGTACGTATGATACTCATTTTGTATGTATTTAACTACAATGATAAATGTTTAATGAGTTTTTTCCAAGAAATATCTATAAATTTAATTTTTTTAGATATTTTCTTTCCTATTGCGGTATGGAAGCCTAAAAAATACATTCATTAATATTAGTTTTTATCATTTTAAATTAGACTTATTACTTATTAATAATTTACTATAAATTTAAATAATTATTACCAAGATAACAAGAACAACAAACCGAAAGACATTATCAAAACAGCCTCCCAATTTCCAACCAAATGCCTTCACCCTGTTCCTGAGTGATTACCATAAAATAAATATATTACTATCCACTAATACCTTATTTCCCATAGGCATTAGAACTACGCCAATTCAAATGAGATTGATTCGTTATTAATGACACCCGAAGAGTTGGAAACCGAATGTTTTCGTCGATACAGCCATCAAATTGTAAAATGGCGTAATAAATTCACATTAGTTGTACACCGGCTCATAATTTGTGCCATCTTTTTGGTAATATCACATTTTGTTTTACGTCACAAAGCTGTTTTGTAATTTAGTTTTATTTATTATGTTTTTCTTGGTGATTAAGTTTATTATTTACTCTAAAAGCTTTTTGTTGGTAAGTTTAGATTGAATTTGAAGTTGGTTAGTCTTGGATTCGATTTCTACTTAGTTTCATGAAGTATCTTTCAGTAATAGATACGTTTTAATTTTATTTATCAATCTTTATTAATCAAATCCATGCTATAATACATTTAATATTACTGAATTATATAAATCCTCTTTTAATATATAGCATTATTTACATATTAAAAACAAAATAATCCCAAAATAACCAATTCCAAACTTCACAACAAACTTAACTTAACCATAATCTGAAGTCCACTGGCTTTAACCACGTGGCAGTGGGCGTATCTCCTCGCGGCTCATCCCCCACCTGTTGGATATAGCTGATCCGCCCCCGCGGATATTCGGATATAGCTACGGATATACGGTTACCCGCTTACGAGATAACCACGCCTACTGCTGAAAGAATGTTCTACTTGTTTAGGTAATAGTATATTATGTATTTAGTATTATGTGGTTCTTTCAGTTGAGAAAAATTGTAAACTAGGCTTGAAAGTTGATGTATATTTTCTTAATTTTATATCAATTGTGTATTGAAGGTAATATTTTAATATATTTAAATAAGTAATTTATTTTTATTTATAAAGAGTAGAGATTCTCTTGTGACACCTCGTCTGATGAATTATTAAAGTGTTACGCTGCTATTAATAGGACAATGTTCTGTCCTATTTAGTGGACAATATGTGGAGATTGGAAATACTAGATAAAAAATACCTCGTTTTCTTAGATAAAAGTAATTTATGTTTAATTTTCATTAATGTCGATACATTACCCTTATTATAAAAACATTTAATACAGTACTTAACTCAGTCTGTAACCATATCAATGTTTAAAAGAATTAGATTCCAAATAATTCCATTCCATTCCATAATTGCCAAACTTAGTATTAGATATTCCAATCCTTTCACTAAACCCACTCCAAACGACTCTAAAATCTCAAACCCCAACTTACCTTAAGAGTTAAGACGAACTTGCAGCACAACTCCTAATTGAGAAATCGAATTACAACGTCGAATCAAACCCCCGATCCAGCACTTAGCAGTAACAGATCCTTTTAACGGTTTAGCGATCCCTTGCGAGACAATATTCGGCAATTAAGATGCGAGTACGAGAGAGATTGGACCTTGTGTTATCTTGTCTGGACCTTAATTGATATTGAAAATACTAATTATACATTAGATATGTATAAGTTAAATTTAAATATATCCACTGGATAGGTTTTATCTGCAGCTTCTTCTGGGTAGCTTGGTAATAATTAAGGCCTGTATAAAGAATATGACACATTCAGGAGTTTTGTAATTCAAACCAGTTCCTGAAATAAGTGATTTTAGTGAAATGAACTTTCCAGCTTTACAATATTAGTATAGACTATGTTATTTAAATACCAAATATAAATTTATGAACATAATAATCATTGATTTATTGTGATAACGCTCTTAATTATTTTATTATATTTTGGACAATTATAATTATTGTGTTTTATTCATCTCTAGATGAAGTTGTTGAGTAAAATGTTTTAATAATATTTAATTAATGATTAATTATAGGGTAACAAAATATCTAAAAATACAAACAATATTAAAAAAGGCTAGGCTAGCTAAGAAAAACATACTATGTCCATAAAAAATTGGTAAAAATAAAAAAAAGGTGGTGAACTTCCTCGTCATTTACGTATGTATACCAACGTCAGTTTATTACCGCAAGTAACTTCATCAAAGGATCACATATTGGTAGTAAGTTCTGGTCTGAGTGGTGACCGTTAAGTCTAAGTTCCGAGCACGCGGTCCGCTCCGGACACAAGAAGCACTTTGCTTGCCGATGGTTCTAAATTAGCCAAGATGGCCAGTTTCACACAGTCATTTCAAATATATTATTAATATTTATTTATTTATTTAATCTAAATATAATCTGTAATAACATATGTATGTATAAAATGAAGCGTTTTATATGTAGAGAGATATATTTTTAATGACGATTGATGAAAACTAAATAAATAAATTAACAAAATCTCAATTCTTCATCCATTTAAAGTAATAGACTATAATTAGACGTATCGTTATACTTTATACCTGTACTGAAACTATATTTTCTACTTAAACCTAACTATTAGTTAACAGACTCCCTAAACCCTCGTTTTAACAATCGGTGTCACCCTACTACCTCCTTGGTCATCGTGCGCCAACCGTCTTTAGAAGCATTACTGAGAAATGCTCTAATGCCCCTCCGATACCCTGGAAAACTGTTAAGGGGCTGGTTAGAGGCTTTCTAAGATATTGATATAATTAGTGCATTGTACCTATAACGTTCTAGATACAGAGGTAGAGGCAGGCATATTGGACCTCGTCTCATATCAAATTTGACCTTTAATTCAATAATGGTAGAGTATGGCAGTAAACAGTTTTAATAGACCAGTTATTAGGTATTAAATAGCGTACTTGAGTTTTGGTTATATCTAAAAGCTGTTGATTAATAAAATCAATAGAAAGAGAATGATGCTAGGGATTCTTTAGGAGTTGTGTCGCATGGGCACAAGTGTGACTGTAAACGTGACAGGTTATGGGTTCGATTCCCACTCGAGGAAATTTTATATTTAATTTTAATTTTATCGTTCCATTGTAGCGGCGTTGAGTTTCGCCACATAGCACGCAATGCATCCAGAATTAGGCGGAAAGTTCGGAGCGGAATGTCTTAAAACTAGACTCCCTCTGCCTACTCTGCCACAAGCAGGATACAGGGTCAAGCTGAAAATGAAAGAAAAAAGAAATGAAAAGAATGTCCATAACTTTATTTTCTTCTTTAAGCAAAGTCTCCTCATTCAAATAGGTACATCGAGCATATATCCATTTGCTTATTACCATAACTTCGAATAACTTTTGCAACTAAATGTAGATTTCGAAGCAAATATGAAATCTTTTGGATGTCTCTCCCCCTAATTGCCTGAAGATGGACCAACGCCAATTTCATGACATTTAACTCTGGCGATAAAACTTGATACACGCCCCATCGTTTTCGTCTCTTGGATAACTAATGACTTTTAGTAAATATATATTTTTAAAGTAGGTGGGTATTTGTAAGTACGCAAAGTAAGCAGCTTTTCTCACGTAGCAGGGCAATTAGTGTTAGGACACTCCGTTCTCATTCATTTTTGTAAATGGCGGTGAATGGCGTGTTTATGCGCGTTATAAAAATAAATATTATCTTCAGAAATAAAACCAGTGTTAGGAACAGGGACTAAAGATTATTACATTATTATATTAAATAATTATAAGGACGCATATAAGTGTTTTTGACTTTAATCAAAAATTTGTATAAATTACAATTGATTAAAGTACAATTGATTTTGTTTTCAATTATCATAATTAGATTGTTTTTATAAAATATTGTTATTTAAATCTTAATTATAGCATAAAACATTATCTACAATTGATAATTGGAAAATAATATCAACTGAATCTATCAATAGTGTGTAGGTGGTAATAACAATGCTATTAATATAGATGTTTTTTTAATGAAGCGTCCATTGTATTATTATATTTCAGTTAAAATACTTTCTGGTCTTGGCTTAATTGTATAGGAAGGTCGTCATGGCGCAGTGATGGAACAGCGTGAAACTGTAAACTCTCTCGGGGAATGAAATTATTTAAAACGTTATTTTACCTACATATATATGTATGTGCTAGTATGTTTGTCGATTATATATAAGTAATTTTAATTTAGATATGCCTAAAGTCAAACAAATGTAACGCGACGGTTGCGGGTTCGATCCCAACTAGAGAAAATGAAATATTTATATTTCCATTTCTTCGCTCTGGTGTCAAGGCAAAGCGCGGCGTTGAGTTCTGCCACTTAACACGCAATGCCTCCAGAATTCGGCAGAAAGTGGGGAACGGAGTGTCTTAACACTGTGTTCCCTCTGCGTACCCTGCTGCGGGATACAGCGTGAAGCTGAAGCATTTAACACGTTTTAAATATAAACAAGAACGTCTTACAGCAACTAAGTTATCCCACCAATAAGGAATCGATCGATTCGCGCAGTCTCATAAGTCGTAAGAGAAATTTGACCTATATAAATACTTGAAATGATTTTCCAAGAAAATTGTATGTTGTTTCTTATCATATAAAAACCACCATTTATAAAAACATTTCAATATATTTTTTGTATATTACAGACAGTTTTTCACGATTGATTTAGGTAAGGGAGACAAATAATAATAATTAATATTAAGTACTGCCATACCTGGGGAAGTTGTAAGTCCAGCAGTGGACGCCGAAACGGTGATGTGGTGATGATGATGATGTAGTATTTCAAATTAAAGAAAACTCCGATCCCCATTTTCCACTGAATTCATACATTGCGTGTTGAGTAGCGGACCTAAACGCCACGTTTTGCCCCAACACCACAGCCAAGAGATGAAAATAGTAATTTAAATAAATATTTCATTTACTCGAGTGGAAATCGAACCCATGTCACATGTACAATGACACACTTTTACCCCTGCACCACCACTGGCCTTGCCTTTGTCTTGTCAATACTTTTATTTTTTTTAATATTTAAAATTTTATATAACAAAGAACTTTATAAGCTACGGGCTCTGATCATGGAACATTAGCCTTACGATAGTGCAGTCTTGATAGCCTTTCTACATACTGACTTGAAGCAATATTATAGAAATTTTATTTAGAATTATTACTTAACGTTACCAATACCAATATAATATATTTTTTTACCGAGAATGTAAATATAGACAATAGGAGAAGTCTCCCGCTCCCGCTACCCTAGAAGAGCTACTGCGGGAGGGTTAAAGCGATCCTCCCGGATGTCTAGGAGAAACTCCGGGGAACCCTGAAGGCGACAATGGTCTGCAATAGGTAGGCCGGTCACCAAGGTGTCCTAATTGTATGCTTGAGTGAGATCCTGCAGCGTCTCATTTTGGTGAAGAGGGCTCAGTTTTACTGGGTAGTATCGGGTTCACCGGTGAACTCCACAGTAAAGTCCGTAAGTTCTTTCAATGGCGATCTGCGTAAATGCATTTCCCAGGGACTAGTTAACGAGTTTAACGAGTTTTAACGTATCTAAGTGTTAATATAACAGAAGTTATATATATATATATACAGATATTAAATATTTTCGTATATGTCTGTCTGTCTGTGTGTATCGCGCTGGTAATGTTGTGGTTAGTTTATGTCGCGCGCGATAGTCGCCCGGCAGAGGTTATTCGTTGTGTTAATGTGTGCTTGCATCTAGTTTGCATTTGGCAACGCCTTGCTGGTTACAAGTTAAAACTGTTTATTTATTATACACTAAGAATATTTTTGATGTATATATTTGTATAAAGTATAAATGGAATATGCATATATCTACGGTAGTTGATGAAGAATTGTTAAAAGCGTTTAAACATTTCTTTCTTTATTTTTCTTATGTCCCGTTTTCTGTGGTGTTCTCGAGTGACATATCAATCAGGGATTGTAGGAAAGTTGAGTGACATAACTCTACCCCATTACATTTTGCACATATTATACCTATTAGGAAAATATGCTTTAGTATAAATATAGCTATATTCCTGAGAGTGGGAGCTGAACCCACAAATATCGCGTGTATTAACCTTCATTTACTTTTTAATAACTTTAAATAAATTCCCAAGTTTAACACTTAACAATCTTAATATATTTTAAATACATATTTACAGTGACTAGGTGAAGTTACACCATTCTCATTACCTATCCACTTCGAAAGTAGAAACGAAACTTTGAAAATTCTTAACAAAAATAAGGGAGTGGGAGTGCGGGAGTCAACACCGAAGAGAGGACGCCTCACACTATTTTCATTTCGTGTAGTGCCACATTTAATTTCGTTGAAATTCTAACGTAGCTTTGCAAAAATGTCAACTTTATTCCGCCTCAGCCGCCGCCTTCGTTTCACTCGGATGCTTTGCTTCTCCATTTTCTGGAATGTTCCGCAGTTTCGCGACGGGCTTTGAGAAACTATTACTTTATGGAAACTTACCGCAACTCCGAAGTAAGATGTGGCTTCTGACAAAAATTTATTAAAGCGTATTTAATTTTAGTTATGTCTTTATTTCTATATGAACCTATACAGCGTATAAGTATAGATACACTAATATTTATCCAAACAAGTAACCAAAAAAAATCACTAACAAAAATAACCCCTAAAAATAAAACACTATAAAATACAAAAAAAAGACTAAGTTATACAATATTTTACAAGCGATCACAAGCCTATTTGTCAAACCGGGGACACCGGCTTACGATCAAACCTATCTGAAATTCATATTGAATGTCGATCTCATAAAGCCACGTACACACTGTAAAAGGCTGAGCCCCGGGGGCTGGTAAGAGGTAAGAGGTAAGAGGGCAGAGCGATAGCACTCATCGAAAGAATAAGCCTGTTTCCCGACGACGGGGTTTAGGGATGCAACATCGACTGAATGCTTTATTCTGCTGCCATCAATACTTAATATTGTGTAGTGATGGGAAGTTATAAAA
This sequence comes from Heliconius numata, assembly GCA_016802625.1. Lineage (NCBI taxonomy): Eukaryota > Metazoa > Arthropoda > Insecta > Lepidoptera > Nymphalidae > Heliconius > Heliconius numata. The sequence continues at coordinate 3,436,700 of JAEBDU010000098.1, forward strand.
AAAAATCGATTTTTTTATATAAATATAATTATTTAAAAATGTGTTTCACGCTGTATTCTAGCAGGGTGGGCAGAAGGAACCTAGTTTTTCGAGACACTACGTGTTGAGACAGAACTCAACGCTGGCTGGGCATTTTCGCAAAAGATATTTATTTAAAAGAAAAGAACTAATATTTCTTATTAATAATTAGTTATAGATACTTTTAACGAGATGGTTACATTACAAATACATTTCTTAATTATATCCACACTTAATCATTCTATTCCTTTCTCTCCTTCATTATTAAATGAATAAAATAATAATTAAAAATTAAAAATAATATAAATTAAAATATTTCAATATTATCGATATTCTTAATAGTACTTCAACAAACTTCTCTAACGTAAAAGGATTGACATTTGAAGCTTCGATCGAAGGAGCGGGTTGAGATCGAGACAAAGTAGATTCGAAATGGTACCGAGTTACTAATACTGAAGATATACAATATCGTAAATATATATTTCTTAAGTTAGTATTAATATTAATATACAATAAGCTTCTTTTGAAAGGCAGACATTTTTAGAAATAGTAATTCTAATAAATACCAGTCTTTGTATATTTAATGAAGTTATATAGTTATTATTCATAGATACTTCAGTAACGTGTTATCGTGGTGAGAGGTGGAACTCAACGCCGCGCCTTTGTCTTGATATCAGAGATAAGAAATGAAAATATTAATAAATAATAATTCATTCCTAAAAAATATTTTTTGATAGTGCCTTAACATTAAAAATGATTAATTAGGTACCTTTAATGGACAAGATTCTTTTCCTTTATTTACTGACTATTTACTATTTGTTAAATAACTTAATGTGTGGGTCTCTCGAACAAGATTCTATTTTTATATAATGACTTTTCTTTTTGCTTGTATCTATTATATCTATTTTTGATAGTCGAACCAAGAAACTTCTCCTTATTAAACCTAGTAAAAAAGTTTACTGGAGAATTAAAGTAAGTAAGCCATCGTAGCGCAGTTGTACGCCGTGTGTAATGTAAACGTAACTGCAACTGCAACTTCGATTTCAGCTCTAGAAAATTTATCATTTAAAATTTTCATTTCCTCCAAATTTGGGAAAGTGGGGAACGGATATCTGGAATACTGCGTGAAGCAAAAAAACGTAACATCGTAATTTTTTTTTTCTATTTACATATACCATAATATATTAAAATTTAAATATAATAAATACCAAATAGTCTAGGAGTCAACCCAGCAAATTACCATCATCTCGTTTCAAGGGTCAAACATCTTAACATATGAAGGGCAGATCCTCAATACGCACAAATAAATACGTACCGTATTATATTTCTCTGATCTGGGTATTAAGATGTGATGGGGTCAGCAATTGATCCCCTGGACATAATACCCGGGCCTGTTGAGGTAAGTCGAATGTTTTATTGTTTTTATTGTTGTAGTTAAATGTTTTACATGTCTTTTTGGTAGTTTAGATATAATAATATTATAACACTGAAGTGTTTGTTTGCGCCAATCTCAGGAACTAATGATTGAAATATAATTTTTGTGTTGGACAGTCTTTTGTTGAGGAAGGTTATATTAGGTACATCATGTTAATTATTTCGATTTAACTCCCTAATGCTTCGTACCTCGGTGGCGCAGAGGCACAAGCATGTGACTGTAAACACAATAGGATGTGGACTCTCACTCGAAGAACCTGGTAAGACTCTCCGTTCTCCACTCTCTGCCGAATTCTGAAGACATTGCGTGTTGAGTGGCGCCACCAGAGCGAAGAAATTAAAATGAAAATTAAAATAAATATTTCAATTCCTCGATTGGGGATCGATCTACAACCAGTCGCGTTTACACTCACATTTTGTACCCCATGGGCCACGACTGGCCTCTTATGGACAACAATAATTAATTAAATATAGGAAATCAATAAAATATTTTTGCCAAGGTCTTCTATAAAGAAATATCTTGATAGAAGATTTCATTTATCGAATCTAATATATATATTTATAACTTTTTAAACTGTAAAGTGATTTTCTTTCCAAGTTCTGTATCTCAAAATGTTGGCAATCCCAAATCTGTGGTAAATAGCTCCCGGGAACAGTTTAAGTCTAAGTAAGTGGCGTTCGGCGTCCAAAGATTTGCTGGACCGTCTCTAATGGGCTGTATCCTTATTTATTGAGCTCACTGCAACCGTACCAGGAGGAAAATTTGAAAATTTTCACGTTAAACAACAATTTATGAAAGATTTTAGTTTATTTATATTAGGTTTATCAATATACTTGCTGTGAAGTACGTATTACAAAAACGACGGCCTTTTTCTAGGCCGTTATATTGATGTCCATATAACATTTTTTTATAGCCAAATAAAAAAAATCTTTGCCTCTCCCATAGAAGCATAACAAGAAAAACCTATATACAACCATTTCATTATTGATTGAAAACAGATAAAAAATTAGCAGTCAAGTTATTAGAAAATTCAGTAAAAGCTTACCTTTCCAGGGGGATGGAAACAGGTTACAAACAAGTTCAGACAGGCGTGACGGGGACGTGTCGCGTTTTTGCGCTCGAACACTGATTTTAATCCTGAAGCACTTAGGATTTGAGGTGAGATGAAGCACGTGACGACAGATCGATTAATAACTTTGAACTATATGTATTTATTAAATTTGGGTTTGTCTTTTTATTTATATAAAATCAGAATAATTTATTGGGGTCATCGTAGACTGGAAACGCGAAGGTTGATTCCCACTCGGGATACTGAAGAATTTAATATTTTAATTTCTTCGCTTCGCTTCTTTCTTCTCTTCTGGTAACTAGGGTAAGTGCAGCGTAGAGTCCCGACACTCAACACGCAATACCTTGATAATTTAGCCGAAAATGGAAAACGGAAGTATCTTAATGGGGACGTTTTCTTATTATCCAAAATATTGTTTCAGTTAATAATCTTTGAGTAAGTCCTTTTAAATCGATTGAAAGATACATTTTATGTTTTGTTGGTAAAACAAATACAAACAACGTTTAAAGGAAATTGAAACTAAAAAGTATTTTTTAAAATATGACATTTCATATTTATAGAGACTTTTATCTGTGTATATAAAATATAAACTCTGTGATAATTAGGTCCTTTAATAATTAATTGTAATATATGGATACATATGGATATTTATTTTAATCAACATATTTGAAATTCACATAGAAAAATCGATCAAGTGCGAGTCGGATACTAAACATAAAAAATACTAAACAGAAAAAAATACATTTGTATTATGGGAGCTCCTCAATATTTGTTTCATTCTTTTTTTTAGTATAAAAAATAGATTTATTTTGGCAGTAGAAATACATCATCTTTGTACTATAATGGTAGCTAACTAACTGTCTAACTATAATGGTTCATGAGATACCTACAGCTTGGTGGCAGACGGACTGACAGTCTTAGTGATAGGGCCTTTGGGTATGAAACCCTAAAACAGGATTAGCCTTTTTATTTATTGTATAAATGCAATGCGAACTTTTATCACTACAATTTAAGTAAATACGGGTTATTGAAAAACATTTGAAGTTACGTATGTATAGGTATAGATGTTTTAACCGGAATGGAAATTTGTTATTTCTTTGGGTGAAGCGATAACTCAATATGTACCTAATCAGAGATAGTAAAGTTTAGATAACATTATCTCACATATACAGTGTGTTTTATTTGAAAATGATATATTTTTTTCAAGTTCACGCTGTATCCCGCACTTAGCAGCGTAGTCAGAGGGAATCTGGGAACCTAGTGTTAAGACACTTCGTTGTGATTTCGGCCTTTGCGTACTCAACTTTCCGCGTTTTTTCCAACTTTGCGTACGCAAATATTCAAAGCATGGCGTGATGAGTAGTGTATCTCTACGCCGCGCCTTGCCTAGTACCTGTAACTCCTCTGGTGTTGTACGAGATCCTAGGCGGCATTTACCCAAGTGGGAATAGAGTCCACAACCATCGCGTTTACTGTCGTACGCTTCCCTTTCCCTGCGCCACATCGAGCTCAAGAAGATATCAATAATTTTCTTTCATTATAAATATTGCATAAGCAATTAAATTGAGAAAATATTAAAAAAGGGACATTAACATCGAATTGAGCTGCGTTAATGGAAAACTAAAGATTTATTACACAGTAACTTGTACTTATAAAAGATAAAATACAAATAATTAATCAAAATTGTATCAAACGTGTTATCAAAAATTATCAAGCTACCAAGTGCGTTGAAATATATTTCCATTTAAATATACCATAGCTATGACATTATTTTTTTATTATTTTTGAAGATTCTCTAGCAAATGATAATAATAATATGTTTTAGTATATTATCTACGTTATCATTTCGAACCAAGCAACCTGTACGTGTCATTCATGGCCAGTGGTGCCAATCCGTTGACGTCGACACGCCAGCCTATACAAAATGACACACTATTTAATAAAAAAAAGTAAACGTATAAAATAACTATTAATCATACAGTGCAGTTCTTATCAAGGACTTTCGAGTTTGAGTGCGTGACAAGTCTATAATATGACGTGACACTAGTAGCGCTAATGGGTAAGTCGCAAGTTTGTCAATATTATTGACGGTATTTAGTTTCTACTAAGGGTATTTGTGATTTTTTTATTTATTATAAACGACTGAATGTGGGTTCGATTCTCACTCGAGATCTCGCTCTAGCTCTTCTGTAGCGGAAGCAAAGGAGCAAAGGAGTTAAGGTCCGCCATTCAACATGTAATGCCTTGGAAATTTGGCGGAAAATGGGAAGGGTGTGTAATTATTAAAGAAAATATAATACCAAATATATATATCTATTATATAGCTTATATGTATTGTTTAATAATAATTATAAGGTATCACGTGCTTATTATTATGCATATTTTATGTATGTATAACTAAACGATCAAAATTTATTTTTCTACAGTCTACAATCTTATCGAGTGGAAATATAGTAATAAATAATACTGGATTATATCTATAAATATAATTTGTTATATTATAAGAACCAAGCAAGACACCTTAAATTAACAAAATAAAAAAAATGTAGGTGATCTTTTTGCATCAATATTTACTTTTTTACGGTTTTCTGCAATAACGCATTAAATACAATACTGATTGAGAACAATTACTTGTAATACAAGACGATAACGAAATTAAGATGATCTCTGTTCAGAAGTCGCACCATTAATGAAAAAGTGAAATAACTAAAATACAAATAAATATAATGTAAAGATAAAGCGTGTATTTTTACCTACTATGAGATTAAAAAGCTTTCTGAAACATTAAAAAAAATCTTTTTTAACTATTTAAAAATCCTTTTAAAAGAGGAATTACTATTAGAGGAAGAACTCAAAAAAATATTATTTGCTTCTACACTAGTGATGAATCATTATTTCCTGCAGTGAGTCGTGTATATTTATCTTATCATTTACATTTGTATGTTTATTCTTCGATATATTATAGTTCTGAAATATATATAGTACAAGTTTTGAAAATAATAGGCACTCTACTAAAATACCTTAAATTTGTTATTTTATAATATTTGTCATTGCTACTACATTTTCCAAATTTTACGTTAAACCAATTCCTTGAATTCAACTATAATAAAAAATCGATCGTTTTATACTGGTTGCTAGAGAGTATTTATTAATTTGGAGCTCAAAACGACAATGAAAATGAAGTGAAATTAAATTTAAACACAAAAAGAGAGAATTATATTTTTGAATATATTTGAATTCTTAAGAGAAATTGGTTTTTACTATTTGTATATATAATAGTGTTGTCTTTTTGAGATTCGATTTCGATTATATTTATAGTCGTTACCTCCTAGCTTTTGCAAAAAAAGAAATACTTTTATTCAAATTTATTACTTCATAATATTAGTGTAGAAAGAAAAGAAAAGTTTGCTTCGCCAATAAGGTGCACCTTATGCAAACATTAGCGTTTCGTTAGCTTAGGAACTATTATCTTCAGCCTAACCCTTTATGTCAGTCAATATTATCCATTGTATGTAAAATTTCTAATGGTATTATATACCGTTTTGGTGAAAAATTGTGAAATATTATAATAAAATATAATATTTATATTTGTAGGTGTTATATACAAGTTAATATGGTCAAGTTTACTGTTGGTCGCAGTAAGTGCTGGTGTTCTGCGGCAATTAGATGACGACCAAGAAGAATCTTGCACTACATATAACCGTGATGATCTACTGTATCTTGATTGTTCTGATAGAGAACTCGTCGAGCTGCCTGAAGAACTTGATAACAACGTAAGAATATATTAACATCTCTCATATTTATTAATACATTTTAAAGAATTTGTCGAATAATTTCCTTTCTTTCCAGGCACAAGTTGTTCTGTTGGCGAATAACAACTTTGTAGAATTTCCTACTGCACTTAAAAATTTTCAACAAATTGAAAAATTAGATATCTCTGGCAACCGGCTCAGTGGAGATCTGCCACAATACGTACAAGCATGGCAGCATTTAAAAATCCTGAACTTATCGAGTAATAACTATGATTCTTGGTCTAGTTTTAAAAATACATCAAGCATTATAAAATTAGATTTATCTAAGAATAAAATAAATAACATCGACCAAGACGCCTTCACTAAACTGCCACGTCTGGCCATACTTGATTTATCAGAAAACCGTTTGCATAACATATCATCGGAAGTAATATCACAAGCAACTAGTCTAGAAGTTCTTATTCTATCTCGAAATTACTTGTCCGTAGTACCTGATTTTCAATCTGCCTCATTAAGAAATTTACAGCTAAGTTTTTGCCAAATAAACAACATTGACGCAAATTCCCTAAATGGAATGCGTTCTTTGCTTGATTTGGATTTATCGATGAATGGAATTGAAGTTCTTCCTGACAAATTGGCTTCAAATTCTTTACAAGAATTAGATTTAAGTTACAATAATATTGAAATTCTTACTGATTCTACTTTCTCGTCGCTACCGCACTTGGCGGTACTGGATTTGAGAGGGAATGACTTCAAGGAAGTATGGCCTACTTCACACTTCGCCTCAAATCCATTTTTGAGAGAAGTCAAAGTGAAAGGAAATCGTTGGAGCTGCGAAGGGTTTAGTGTAAATTTACTTCTTACATATGAGTTTTTAACGAAGGAACCTCCGAAGGTTACGGATAACTCGTTGATTTGCTACTCTCCAGCAAATGTGACGCAAATGAGCTGGCAGCAGGCTTATATTCGGACGTGGAATATTGAAGCTTCGTCCATGCCGCCATACACCTTAATGGCAGTTATGATTGGTATCATTATAGGTGTGATACTAACTTCCTTTATATGTAGAATTCTAATAGCAATGAACAAATCTGAAGCACCACCACGTTCTACGGAAACTGCTGTGTTAAATACAACACAAGCGAGAGATGACTCAGTTGTATTACGTGTTCCTTTGAGAGAAGATTTACCACCGACATATGACGAAGCTCTTCTAATGCCCAGACTGAATGATTCTTTTCATTCACTGCCTGATTTTGTCGAAGAACAAGAAGTTGGCCGTAACAGGAATCCGCGAAGGTCTCGATCTATAGGAGATTTAATTGAACCAAGGCCTAGATTAGGTGATAGACGGTCCATACGACGAACAGTAGATATACGTATTAATTAACTATATAAATATCTAAGTAAGGTTTATTTTTTAAGGTGTAAATGTTAGGAACAAGATTGTATTAAGCTTAATTTTAAGACATTCTAAAAATCAGCTTCACGCTGTATCCCGCACATGGCAGGGTAGGCAGAGGGAACTTAGTGTTAAGACACTTAGTTCTCCTCATTCTAAGACATTCTATGTAAGACATTCTAAGTAATTTTATATTTATTTTTATTTATTAATATTATAGCTTTTTTACATACGTCATATTATGTTTATAAAATACGTGTGAAATTCTTAAAGACTTCTTTCGTTCTAAATAAATTCTTATTATAAAAAAACTGAACTGAAACTGATTTTCATTTTAATTTACTATATGTTTTTCTGTGTTTTAAAATATTTAAATGTTAAACTACATAGCCGTATTCAGTATTAAGACATCAATTTACAAGTATTTTCAAAACTACTGCTGCCCTCTATCAGTCACTTTAATAAATATTTTCCGCTATAAAAAGCTGAAGAGTCCACGAGTTAGGTAGTGAGTTCATAGATCACTAGATGTCGCTGGTAAATAAATTTACGAATCTACTAAGTAATAATAAATGAATCAATTAATTTAAGCTATAAAATTCAATAGTATACATTTCCTGTTACATTTTGAATATTTAATATTTCTATATAATAAATGTGGATATTTATGATTTTTTTGAGGCTATTATGATCTATGAGGTTTACTTATCCTATCCTATATCTTATAAAACAAAGTCGCTTTTTGTGTCTGTCTGAACTTTCTAACTCTTCTTCTTCTAAACCACCCAACGGATTTTGTTGCAGTTTTCACCATTAGGTCGAATATTTCTCAGGGAAGGTTTATATATAGTTTATTAATTGTACATTCTTATGTAAATTAACATAAATACGATAAATGTGTATAAAGTCCTACCCGTTGAGACACTTTCGCGCATGCGCTGCTTTAATGGTAAGTACTACATGAAAATAATGTACTGGAGTATTGTTCCTCTTAATAAGATCTACAAAAAAGTCAGCGACGGCATATTCATATCTTTTAAGAATAACGTGTAGTGATCATATTTCTGTCTAAAAATTGTAATTTCAATATATTTTTTATTGTGAGGGATATTTTTCCATAATGGTATTAATCCTTATCCTTTAAATTACTTTATTATATTTCTACGTTAAACGAAGATAAAATTTGCTTTTTAAACAATTTCGAAACTGCGAATAGTTTTAGAGAAAAACGCATTTAATTGTTGACACATCACGCCGTTCACACATCAGCCGTATCGAGTCAAGTTTTACTTATCCCTTACTCTCAGCATATAAATAAGTATATTAGTAACGTTGGCCATTTAATGTAGATCAAAACTGTCTTTTACTGTTTTTCATTTTAAAAATTACTTTAGAAGTTGTTACAATATCAAAAAATCCTTGCTGCGAAACGCGCCCCGCGACGTTTTGCTTATACAAGCGCGTCATGAGCAGTCATCGGTGGTTCAGTGGTAGAATGGTCGCTTGCCACGCGGGCGGCCCGGGTTCGATTCCCGGCCAATGCATTCTATTTAATTTTCCTCACAGGCAGCCACGTAGTGCTTGCTTTTCATCAGGGACAGAATACCCTCTTCAGCATTAACCACAAGCTCGAAAAAAAAACCCGCCCGCTATAGAGGCATAGCAACGAAGATTTAGATGCGTTTGCACGTATTGGATAATTGGAGTTGAATGTATTATTTCAGCGCGATATATTTGGTTTCATATTTTTTGTAGTAGTTATTAGTAGGTAGGCTTTTGTTTATAATTTCTTCCGTTTAAAAATAGTTATTTAACTATCTAAAATAGTCATTTAAATATATTTTAATAAGTACTTGAAAAGAGTAGTAGCACAGATTTAAAATTACGGTACCTACTAAAAAATCCTTGCCGAGTAAAACAATTGGAAAATCTTTATTGAAACTACGAAAATGCGGGTTGCATTAGAGTTTAATTATTTTTCACATTATCTTAAGTGCTTTGCAAACATACATTATATGAAAAATCCAGTAGTAAAAGCGGGCGAAGCCGCAAGGGGGTCGCTAGTAATTTAGAAAATGTTTATTTTTTTGGTGTCTTCGTCTTTCAATATATTTTAATTGTCTTTGTGATTTCTTCGAGCGTGTAACAAAGCGCGGCAATGGATAAGCGGCGGAAACGGAGAACGAGATATTTTAACACTAAGTTCTCTCTACCTACCCCAAAAAAATCCAGTCTTCCTAAAATTTAAAATGTTTTAGGATGACTAGACAAGACAACTAGGTATTTATTTTATTCATTCAAGTTCCTCATATTCTACCTATATATAATTAATCACTGTCTCGTAACTTTACTTTACTTTACTATATTTATAGCTAAATTCAATAAAATATACAATCGATAAAAAATATTATAAAATGACTTCAAATTCTCCTAATATTATATTAATAGCAATATAATGGTCAGTACTACTTAACAATTACCACACCTATACTGTCTTATGGTGCTTATCATTATCATTGATAACACGTCATGTATTTAATTCGGCTCATACAAAGTTATCTATTCAGCGAAGGCACACGTTTAAAGTTATTGTTTTTATTTGTTTCAATTTTTAGTTCATTTTCTATAAAGAATAGTTCAACAACTGAATTATATTTAAGAGTGAAGTGGTAAAATTTTTGAAGTTCATTTAAAATTGTGTGTACTATAAATGAAAAAAGTGGTATTTATTCTATTTTGTTTTAATAATAACTGTAGAAAATTGGACGTCTTAGCAACAATATTTACTATATACGTATACTTTTTATTTTAATATTAATCGTGTTTTACCTGTCTATATGGAAATCAAAGACTTCAAAGGATCATATAACAGGTAGGACTTATTTTCCTCACTAATAGTATTACTTTATAAAGGTTAAATAAACAAAAGAAACAATAAAAGAGTAATAAAACCTACAGTTTCACTTAGATACATATAAGAGCGGCCTAAATTTAAGTGTTCCACAACCTCCTTTATCAAATGCTGATAACGTAGATAAAATTGTTGTATGTACAAGTACTTACATTTTGATATTTTATTCTGACAATGAATTTACTTTGAATAGAATTGAAATCCTTTTAAAATTGTAGGGTACACGTGATGGGAAAACTAATTTAATTGAACTGATCAATCAATGCAGGTGTCATGGTGAATCATGACGATTGGTTTAGTAAAGATAATGACAGCCATATTTAATATGACAAAATATGTCGGTTACAGGCAGTGATGAAACGCAGACGTGATGTTTTTATTGAAAATTTGGGAGCTCTCTCTGCTCTTTCTTGTTATAAGAGCGGAAATATTGGATTTTGATGAACACACCAGCGAGGTTTGCTATTTATGTTCTTGTAATACGGAGAGAACCAGCGTAGATTGCTCTCACAGAGGGTTAACCAGCCTTCCTGATGGTATCAGTAATAAGGTTTGTACTATATAATGTCGTCAATTCCTTCTAATTTAGAATTTTACTCATATATATTACTTTTATTTTTAGGTGACCAAGCTTAATATTTCAAACAACGAGTTTTCAACGTTTCCTCAAAATTTGAGCAACCTTCACAATTTAATATCTTTAGATATCAGCGGAAACCGATTGAGTGAATTGCCTGAAAATGGATTACAAAATCTTACAGTACTGGAAGTGCTAAATTTTTCTAGAAATTATTTTGAGTCTTGGGCTAATTTAAATCCAAATGAAATATTAAAACCGGCCAGTAATTTAAAAATTTTAGATTTATCGCATAATAAGTTTAGGACATTAGCAAACTTAGCTAATCAAGAACTTCTTATAAGTCCTTCCTTAGAAACATTGATATTAGACAATTGTCAAATAGAGTCAATACATGGTCGATCACCACTAAGCGGACTCATAAACATAAGGGTCCTAAAAATAAATAATAATCCCTTATTAAGAATTCAAAATCTTATCTCACCTACTTTAAAGAGCCTATACATAAGCAACTGCCAACTAAGTTACATTAGTCATAATGAATTTTCATATTTACCATCTTTATTGTATTTAAAAATGTCATATAATTATCGCCTTGAACTGTCCTCAGTGTCGAATGTAATTTTTTCAAATTCTCTAAGATTTCTCGATCTCTCGTACTGTAATATTTTAAAGCCTAATCTACATGGATTTCCAAATTTAAGAAAAGCCATTATGAAAAACAATTTAATTAGATCCTTAAGAAGCAACGAATTTGTAAATAACACAAAATTAGAATATTTAGATTTATCGTATAATAATATAGGTTCAATCAAAACTGATACTTTCCGGGGATTAAGCTTGCTGCGATATATAGATTTGTCTTGGAATGAGATAGGTGACATACCAGAACAGAGTTTTTTAGAAACTCCATCTTTAACTCAAGTAAAATTAGCTAGAAATTATCTTAACAAAGTTGGTCATTTAAAATCCAATTCGATCACAATACTTGATATGAGCACATGTGAAATTAGCATAATTGGCAAAGATTCATTAGAAGGGCTGCCATCACTCCTAGATATAAATTTGTCGCATAATCTTTTATCCCATATTCCTGACAGCATCTCATCGAATACACTCAAATATTTGAATTTAAACTATAATAGATTAAGTTCTCTAAATAATTACACTTTGTTCATGCTACCTAGATTAACTAGTTTAAGTGTAATAGGCAATCGATTTACTAATATTTGGAGTAAATCTTATTTTGAATCAAATCCTTACTTAGAAAGGTTAGATTTAGCCGACAATATGTGGAGATGCGATTGTGCCGATGACAATATGTATGACTTTTATGAATTTGTGACACTAGAACCAAATAAAAAAGAAGAATCTTTTAACTTAATCTGTAACAGCCCAATAAACTTAATAGGACAAACGTGGCTAGAAGCATGTTATTTTACGTGGAATCCGAGCGAAAAGTCTGGGAGCCCTGATAGTTTGATATGGTTTATAATCATCATGATAGTTGGTTTATCTCTTTGCCTACTTCTGGTTAACACTGTGAGAAGATCAATGAACAGACGTCTCGCAGCTTTGCAAACAGAGAGAGAACGGCAAGTAGAAGAAGCGAGAGATAGACTCAGACAAATGAGAATACGTGCAGAGCAAGAAGCTTTATGTAATACACCAGATCCAAGGGATCTAATCGCCCCACCGACATACGATGAAGCTCTCTCAATGCCAAAACTAAATGTTTCTTGTCATTCTCTAAATGAAGCAGGAAGTGGTAAAACCAAACGTAGAAGAGGTAGAAGGAAAACTAAATCAAGTGGAGATTTGCTTGAAGAAACTGAGAGAAATGGTAATTTACCTGTTATAGATGATATAGAACTCTCAGAAGTTTCTAATGAGAACAAGAGACAGCGTCGTCGTCGAAATCGTAGATATGGTAGCCATGAAATAGCGGAATTAGATCAAAGTCCTGGAGCCAGACGTAGGAGAATGTCAGAATATGTAACAGACGATAGTGTTACCATAGAAGTTGAAGCTGAATTGTCGAGACCGTTACGTCCTAGGAATCGACGTTTTTCTAATGACAGTCAAGCAAGAGAAAGTGATTTTTAATAGATAATAGTTTAAATTTGTTAAATTTAATATTTAAGTTGATGTTCTGAATTAATAATTTATTATAATAAATAATGTAATATATAATATTAAGTTTAAAATATATTTTTTAATAGTTTCACACATCATTTTATAGCCGCCATAAATTCTATTTCCTCTTATAGACCTTGTATTGTACCTATATTATATTTTAAATTAGTAAATATTTAAAATAGGTATCTTTAACAAAGATTTTATCTATTGTTTTTTTTTTCAAATTATTTTTATATTTATAAAGTTTTCTACATTATTTTTTTTTACCAAAAACTGTACCCTGCTAGGGTAGGCAATGGAAACACGGGGACGTAGTAGTTTCTGCCAAATTATGGAGGCACTGTGTACCAATATGTGTATAGTAATCGATATCGTCAGGATCTCTCATTTAATTTTTCCAAAAAATGCTTATTTATCCAAAATAATTAATATGAAGCCGTCGCGTCGTGGCGTAGTAGAACAAGCATGTGACTATAAACGCATCGATAGTGGGTTCGATTATTAATATTTTCATTTCTTTGCTCTGATAATAAGATAAAGCCCATCATTGATTTCAGTTACTCCATATTCAATGCCTCGAAAATTCGGTGGAAGGTGGTGAATGAAGTGTCTTGGCACTAGATATCTCCCTTATGCCACTGCTACATGATGAATACAGTGTGGAGTGACAAAATAAATATTATAGGCATACTCGTATATGTATATAATGAAAATAAAACAACCACATTCAATTAACGCTTTATATGTTTAGAAATAAAATTACAAGAATTATAAATCTCTTTACATTGAAATTCTCCATTGTTCTCTATTTTGATTCATATTGTTGACAGCAGTTCATTATTGTTTTCAAAAGTCAATAAAATGTGAAATTAAAAGTTACAGAAATAATAGCGAAAGCAAGAGCTACATTATATTTCTTAGTTACAATTTAAAATAATTTCAAATAAAACTAGCTAAACAAATATACAATGAAATAATTATTTTTCTGCATACATACATAATCCTTCAATAGCATGAATCACTTAAAATAAATGGTATCACAATCTTACAGAACTAATAATTTAATAAAACTACTCATAAGGAACTTATGCATAGAACGAGAAAAATAATTTTCTCGCAAAGTAGATAGATGAAAGATGAAAAACAACCAGTTGAATTATTCGTTGTTCGAAATAGCCATTTGCAAATGATATGCAAAACGAGAAGGTAAGTACACAACCACTGACATCTCAACAATTGTACCCAAAAACCGAACATACACTACAATGTAAAATTATATTGTAATATAATTTGTGTTACCATATTATAAAGTTTCAACAGTGATTTAAATAACATTAAACATTAACATCTATAATGAAAATGGCAACATTTTTATACGTATAAAAATATTTTACTTATCGCACAGTATACTTTCATAAATATATTTAAACCACTAACAAGTTATGATAAAGGCACTGTCGACTACAAACACACTTTGGCAGTACTTAATACGGTCAAAAACTTCATACTTTTACAGGTAATTGTTCCTTCGCATGCGCACACTGAATCACAGATCTTTGCCAATAGTGAAACGTTTGCAAATTGACACTGATATACACTAATTGTTTTTATCCTGTTCGATGAGACTAAATCTCAAGTAGTCGACTTTGGCGCGTTTCCGTCTAGTGGCGTTATGATTATGTCGCCGGCATTCGACCTACTTCTGGTAACTAAAACGGGTGTTTTAGGTTTCGGAGTTTCCGACATTTTGATCCGAACGCGCCCCATGTCGGGTGAATATACTGGGGCATATTCACGGGATGGTGACAAGTAGTCGGAATCAATATTTGGGTCTCCATTTATCAGTGGTTGGGATACATCTGAGTCTCTGTTTCCGTTTATTCTGGGACCATCATCATCATTTATAGGAACAAAAATATCTTCGCTCGATAAAGAATTTGTGTCCTTTCTGGAATTATTTCCTAGATCAGATTCAAATGACGTCTCCTGCGCAGGTAGATGATTGTCATTTGCTAAATTGTTATCAATTGAACTGCTTTTATTTTGATTAGTGTCTCGTGGACTATCAGTCCTCTGATTTTCATTTTCGGAGCGCTTAATACCATTTCCCATTTCACCATTTTCGGCTTTCTTAGAATGTGTCTCGTGCGTGGGTACTAATTCATATTTGCCATTTACTTTTTTCTCAGCGGCACTTTCCATTGCTGCAGGTTTACCTAATAAAGATTTATTCATATCAACCATCTCTTTTGATGCTCTTTCAATGTCTCTTTTCTGTTGCCGCAACAGTCTTCGATCTCTACGCTTCCTCATTTGTCCTTTAGCAATCGCAAACCCAATAAGGCCAACTAATAAAATAACTATAAGTGCTATGCAAACATAGGTACCAGTTTTATGTGGTGTTTTTTCTTCAGCAGGTGGCGCTTGGCCTAAAACTTCTGAAAGATGTGTTACACGAATTGGTTCCGAGACAGTTGTGTCTCTTGTAACTTCTGGTGCCGCAGAAATGCTAGTAACGACTTCTTCGTTTTTCTTACTATGCCAATCGGGACCGCCCTGATATATGCTCGGTGGCTCAGGTATGGGAAATTCTAAATCTGTAGTATTTTCATCATCTTTAAATATTCTTTCAACTGGATCAGGATTTAAATCTTCGATTATCGGTGTGGTTGTTTCTAGTACCTTTTCTGTAGGTTCATTTTCTAAGGGAAATCCACCCAAGAAGCCAAATCCAGATCCCTCTCCAGAACCTTCACCAGGATCTTCAGTAGTTTCATAATTATCTGCAGGTAAAATTTCGTCATTTGCTAGTAAATTACTATACATCTTCCTTTCTTGGATAGGTTCCATTATATCACTGATAGTTGTACTTTCTGCTTCACCAGACCCTTCTATTTCTTGAATAGGTGAAGGCTTAGCAAAGTTGGCATTTATAAATTGTGAACTGTCATCATCAACCTCGAAGTTCACATCATGTATTACTTTACCGTCATCTAAATCACTACTAGCTACTAAAGGCATAGATTTTAGTGCAGTAGTTTCTTCACCAACTTGCACGGCATCAATTGGTTGATCACCCATCATTACATCCATAAAATCTGCTTTATGGCCTTTACAAATATCTTTTGTTTTAATTTCCAACCATGAATGTTCTTTCAAATAATTTGGAGTATGACATTTGGCACTATCTATGTATACATTTGCCTGTAAAAGTCGGTTACGAGCCATTATATTATCACATGAACAATCTAAGGGATTTCCATCTAGTTCTAAATGTTCTAAATTTGGCAGATGTGTTATATCTGAAGGCACATCTTTTAGTAGATTACCCGTTAGGTCCAATGAACTTATGCTAGAGGGCAAGTGCGTCAATGAGAGTTTTTGTATTCTGTTATGCGCTAAGTTCAAGTGAACTAATTTTTTTGCATTAAGTAAAAATTTATTTAGTTCTGTGAGTCCATTGGTGGATAGATCAAGTGTGACGACTTCTGTTAATTTATCTAGCTCGCGAGTGATTTTGGTGATATTGTTGTGGGAAAGATCTAGAATGTTAATATTATGATGCTTCTGTCGGATAGTATATTTGTAGATGTCCTCGATACTACTGCAGGTGACGCGGTGAAGACCGTCCCGCGTGGTGCTGGGCACGCAGCTATTAGGGTAGACGGCGGCCGATGCCGGCGATAGAAGAAGTGATGCCGCAAGAAGACATATAGGAAGCCACGCCATCTTGTCGTTTAGACGTCACCTGAAATGACAAAATTGCAAATAAATATTTTTATCTTTTAATTTATAACTCCCCTCTGGGCAACTTTATTGGAAAAACTTAATTTTTTAAAGGTTTTTTGGGATAAATAAAAATAAAGTTTAGATAATGTTAATTTGCAAAAAGGATATATATAATTTAACAATTGGCTCAATTTTTCTAACATTACACAAACGTCTTTTCCAGTTATTTCTGAACAGTCAGATTAAATGCCAAGTGTACTGAAACCTCTGAGGGAATTAATTTTATTAACAATGACAATCTTGTATCACGTTACAGCCGCAAATCGTGAACAATTTATGTCACACTTGTATCATTAGGTACGATAAGAAAAATTAAAATTATATAATAAATAGTGACATGAAATACCGTTACGTAATATAAAACTGAAAATATTATAATAATATATGCGGATAGAGGAACTCAGCGCAGCCTCAATTTTTCCAGGCAAACAAAAAATATTTTAAATATAAATGTTAACCGAATTATTGTTTCAACTGACGACTATCTTATGCGCAATGGGTTAGTCTAAACTAAACCGTGACGTAAAAAAGTAGGTTAACTAATCATAATAGTCGAAAAAACAGTTCAATGAAAACAACAATTAAAGTAACAAGAAAACATATTAAAAAACAAAAAATAACAAGAAATTTATCAATGACAAGCGAGAGCTAGCATTAAATCCCAACACAAGTAGGAGTATAATTTGAGAATCAGTTTCTATTTGTAGGCACGTAATAACATCCTCGGTGCACTTGGCCGGCGCTCGACCAGAAGTAGTTCAATGTTAGAGACAGGAAGAGAATTGTTAACCGTTTGTGCAAATGCCGTCAGATCTTCGCGGGAGACATGTCCTAGGTGATGTGGACTTATTACATTCAAACTGTAATAACATTTTTAGGGACTGTAAACGTGACGGTTGTGAGTTCGATTTCCAAGGGAGGGAATAAATTACTAAACACACAATGAATCAACAATTCGATGGAAAGTGGGGAACACTAGGTACCCAGGTTCCTTCTGCCTACCCTGCTTTGCAAAAGACCGTGCAAAGTGGAGTAGGTTGAGTAGGAGGGCAGACCCTGGCAATAGCCGGGATTAATGCAAGGAGGAAGAAGACCTGCTTTGTGCAAGATACAATGTGACGCTAAAAAAACTATTATTTTTTGGTAAATTAAAAACAAAATATTACCTACACATTTTTTAATCTTAGCAAATCATAAGGGCCAAACAGATAAAAATGAAATTCTATGTAATTTTTTTTTCCCAACACATTTAATGTTAAAGATAATGTTTCTACGTTGCCAAAACTATTTTTGATTCATTTTTAAGCTCAACGTTGGGCGCAGTGAGGAAGCGTGTGACTGCGTGGGTACTGGGTTCCCTTCTCGGGGGGCAACAAATAATTTAAATAATATAATAACAAAAACAACATAATTTCAATTATTATTACGCAAAGTAACTGCAAATGAAAAATATAAAAATTATACTTCTTTTAAATTATTTACGCAACCTCGTTAACATCAACATCAACAAGTTGCGAATTAAGTTGTTTTAAAAGAATTCGTGTTAAATCGATTAAACGCATTTATGACAACCTGCGTGTTGGTAGTTAAAATATCTGTCGCTTCTTTCAAATCAACTTTTTTAATAATAAAAATTTGTGATTAAAATATCAAGACAGTGTTTATTTTTATTTTGAGATTACTGAAAGAATCTAAACGTACAGCACAAGTCGGTCCTATTAAAAAAAATTAAAGTATATTGGTTATCGTTAAAAAATACATAGTATTTAATTTTGAATTAAAAAATATTCTATACAACAAATATTATTATCATAATGCATGTTCCTGGAGCAATTTAGTCATACAAGCAAACTCATCGAGTGGCTTCTATTAGACTCTTCCGTCTGTCGGTGATATCTTTGGCCTTGGATTTAGATTTAGAAAACATATAATTATATGTCTAATCCTACTAAAGTCACAAGCGTTTGTGTCTTGTTTTTTTTGCATTTATTATAATATATGTGTGAATCTTATAGATATTTTTAAACATATGTTCTTAAATATTTTAGAATATTTAATATTTGTTGCATAATATAACTACCTACTTATTATAATACCCTCTTAACATAAATGAAGTAACACGTTTTATAACGTAAATTCTTTATTGAATTTAACGAAAGTAAACTTAATTTTTTGCACTGAATTATAAGTATGTAATAATAATATAACTACAGAAATGACCTTTTCTGACAGTTGAGATAATATCAGTGGTCTGGTAAAGGCTGGACAGATAATGATGAAATATAGTGACTCACTGAGGTCGATGCAAAGGATATGGCGGTGCAATAAATATTGAATGGCCGTGGGGCCTGAATTGGTTGGCATGAAAAAAAAAAATAATAATTTACTTAAAACTTGTTTGCGAATATTATGTTCGCATATAATAAAGACACCGTTGTGTAATATTATTATAGAAATAAGATGATCGTTTGATTTTTGTTTTTTAGATATAAACGCAGGGTAGGTAGAGAAATCCTAGTGTCAATAGCTCTCCATATAAACGCTAGACACTCGTGTGTTAAGTAACGAATATAAACACTGTTAGGTACTTTGGTAATCACATCAGGGACTATCAAAGATTATTAGAATAATTCATTCCCCTCATTTGAGTTTGAATTCACGACCATCGCGTTTGTTGTTCTCGGACACCGTCCTACTGCGCCAAGGTGATACAATAAAATAGGAAATCAGATTTTAAACCTATAAAATGTAAGACACTTGTTCCGGACAAATTTTACGACATTCTACCTACCTACATATGTAACAACAGATTTTATTTCTGTGCGAATTGCATCATTATGTTTTAAACAAGGAAATTAAAGATGAGACAATATAGCTTGTTATTATTAAAACGAATCGAATGTTATTTGCATTTTGCGTATATTTAATAAATTACATAAAAAATATCTTATTTTATCTTTATTTACAGTATAATATAAGCCACATGTCAATATTTAGAATATTCACAAATTCCACATAAATATCGTTTAATAAATATGTGCTTTGTACGTGGGCGCTATCACCTAGTTTGTTGATCCTGAAGATGGAATTTCCTTATGTATTTGGTATTCCCACGTCTGTAGGTCTCTTTTTACTAAGAAATTGATAAAATATTTAGAAACTAAGAGATATATATGAGTAAGCTTATACTTATGCATTCATCGTGGAATTTATCATAGAGTTGCATAATAAAATTTTCTTACTATTAGTGTTTTTATACAAAGTTTTGTAAGAACTTCTAATGTGATAGGAGTCAGTCTTATAGGTTTTGATTTGAAGTTTTCAGCATGTTCAGTACATATCCTCATGCTTATTCATATTTATACATCTATATATATAAAATCGAAAGGTCACTCACTCATCACGAAATCTCAGAAACTACAAATGCTAGGAATCTCAAATTTTGCATAGGAGTTACTTATAGGACGTAGGTGCTCGCTAAGACGGGAATTTGCAATATTCGACTTCTAAGGGGTTGTTCTTGGGGTCGAAAGTTTGTACGAAACTTCGTTACTACAAAAGCTAGGAATCTCAAATTTTGCATAGACATCACTAGGACGTAGTCATGGAGGCAGAAATTAATAATAACATAGTTCACGCGGGTGTAACCGCGAGCGGGCCGCTAGTTTATCTATATAAACAAGAATAAAAATGAATGTGTAAAAGATATATCATAATTAAAAGAAATTCAAATATTATTTTAACAATTTTCCCTTTTCTAACGTAACGTAACATATTATTATAAAAATTGCAAAATAAACATTATGAAATAATTAAAATTGTTAAAGTTATATTATAACATGTTAATAAATAATAACATTTATTATACGCATTCGCAATCTTTGCGCGAACAGATGGAACCAGTTCCGTAATTAAAGGTCATGAATCCAGAAAGTCTGACGCCCAAATATCGCGTGGTAATAAAAACACGTTATGTTAATGTTTAAACTATTACATAGTTGCTAGAGGTCGTCGTAGCACAGTGGCACAAGGGTGTAATCGTACCAGTCGTGGTAGTGGGTTCGAGGACATAAAATATTTCCATTACTTCGGTTGGATGTCGAGACAAAGCGCAAAAGGCAGAATTCGGCGGAAAGTGGGAAACGGAGTGTCTTAACAATAGTTTCCTACCTTACGTAGGCAGAGGGAATGTAAGAGATACACTGTAAACGTGACTTATATTGTAACCATTGGATTTACTATGTGCATCATTATACTTTTATACTGGGTAACGCCGAAATGAAGGCTATGTGATGTCATGGTGCTTTTTCGAAATATTTGTGAAGGTCATAATTTTAAATATCTAGATATCCCACCTACTTATGTAATTTGTGTTATGAATTATATTTAAAGTGAACCTTATTTGTATGTATATGAGTTTTACAATAAAATCAACGCTTCAATCAACGCAATAAAATCTCCAATATTTTCATTTCTTCGCTCTGGTATAGAGGCAAAGGGTTGAATGGTCTTGAATTCGACCGAAAGTGGGGAGTGGAATACCTTAACTTAGGCTAGTAGTTACATAGGAGATACAGCATGAAGCTAAGAGAGAGATAATAAATAAAGTTTATTAAATAATACTGCTAAGTGAAAATACATTAAAACGCGACGCTCTATTTGAGTTTTCATTTGCAATGTAACTAGATCTTAGAATGTCTAACTTCACTCAAGTGCAAACTTGAGAACTTGATATCGAGTTCATTTATACTTGCTGTTAGGTAAAAGAGTAACCTTATTTAGTTCAATCCTAAAATAACTTCAACCCGGCTTTAGCTATAAAACGAGATTTTAATCGTAGGTATAATTCTCGAGTCATTTGGCAGTAACAATGAAACCAATTATACTTTTATACTTTGGTTGGTGCTCTTGGGCGCATTCCTTAAATAAAATTTCGATAAATACAGCAATTTCCACATGAAAGTTATTTAAAATAACTTATACGATTAAGTCACTGTTGCCAATTACAACAAGGATAATAAACATAGACCTTTCAAGGCAATTTCGTTCATGTTAAAGGTAAAACAAGGTAATATTTAAAAAAAAAACTTCCTCATCTTATTAATATGTTAACAAAGAAACCTTAACCTTCTCCTAAATTGGTAATGTATCATGTAACATTAATCCTGGTTCATGAATATAAATTAATTTCAACTGAGAACGTAACGTCAATGTTTATGAGATATTTCTGTATTTGTAACAAAAGCCCTTGACACTGACAGAAAGACGGTCATTTCAAGAACTGTTATTTTTACAGTTTAATATTTGGTTAGTCACAAAATTCTTTTTTATGGTCTCATTACAATGGACTGTTTCAAAATATTATCTTCTCTCTACATTACGCACAAGTTTCTCCCTAATGAAATATTTAAATCACTGAATTAATCTAAACAAGTGTTATACTATTATGGGGCTCGCAATACTCAAGGCCAACATGTATTCGGTATACTAGAATCTTTTGTCCCGTAGAAATATCCAGATAAAATCGGGCCAGCTGTTGAAAAGGACTTAAATTAAGTATAAAACTGGTTTAAAACTTCCCCCTGCTCCGGTACTTAAAAAGCCGATAAAATTTACCTTTTAGTATTGCAATTTATAAATAAAATTTCAAGGACAACGAAAGAAGTGTTACACAATTGAACAAATTTGATTCATTTTCTTATCTGCACTTCAACAGCGATGTTATGTAGTTCTTCACTCCAATATGAAATGTGTGGGCGTGATTGACTATAAATCCTCTTTCAAAGTATCCAGCAGCACGTTCCATTTCTACTTCCTTGACTATAAAATAGATATTTCCATCAAAATGAAGGCCAAAATGACTATTTACTAATTATTATATAATTGCTTTGGAATTGAAATAAAGGAAAGCTAATAAAAAAAATATGTTCTATGTTCATTGTATTAAAATGTTTAAAGAAATAAGGTATTAAATATTTTAGTTTTTCCTGTATCTTTTTAATTCTAAGCTGCCTTAAGAGCTTTCATCGGTTCTGGTAATTCAAATCTCCTTAAGATTATTTCTCTGAAGCTATAAAACATAAAATCTAACTTGTACTTTCAAGTTAAATAATAATGGACATTTTATGCGCGCCCACATCTCGTCGTAAAGTTTATAAACTTTAGATTAGAACAATTTCTTTTCGGATCGTGTTCCTAGGACATCGTTTATATCCTCGTAAACAAGAAACGTAATTTTATGTCTTACTACGCTTTAGACTTATTTTTTAAATTCTACTTACTATCTTCTTCCTGGCATTAATCTCGGCTTTGCAAAATTTAATATTCTACTTTCTATATAGATAGTTATTTTAATATTATAAAAACTGTATCCAATTTGATATAAACAGTTTTATAGTTCAATTCAGTTTTTTCTACTTCTTACCAATGAAATGCACGTGAAAGTGAATTATTATTATTTTTTAAATTTAATCTTAACAATATATTTGAAATTGCATAACCCGGTGTCCATATAAAATGAATGCTCAACAGATGGTTTACCGACCGCGTGCTCTCTGACGTGCCAGACGTGTGATGCGCATAAATACCTCTTTCCTATGTCTCGTTATTTTCTTATATCATTTAGATTTAGAAGTGTTCTAGACTAACATATATTTTATATAATTAATAATTAAAAGTAAGGCAATTTCTCATTATTAATTATTTCAATTGGAACATAAATATATAAGTAATATCAGTGTGAATCATTCTTATCGAACTCATTTTACCTCTTCGTCAGACATGATTTCATGTTATAAAGTCCATTGAATATATTTACATATTAATTACTGATAATATAATTGTAACTAGCCAATTGCTGCAATAGAAAATTATTATAAGAAATCGTAAAGAGATCAGATAAGCAAATATTCCTGTGCATTTTTATTATTATAATCTGTTTTAACAAAAAAACATGGACGTATCTAGAAATATTTTAAGGGGGGAGGCCTGGACTTTAGATTTGAACAGCTAGTATTCGTGTAAACGTTTATTTATAATATTCTGGATAAAATTTCTGGGATGGGCATAAAACTATTCTGGGGTGGACACCGCTTACCTGGCCACCCTTATACCCATGGCGGTTTGACATTCACGCAAACAAAGCTGTTAGCCTCAGCCTAAGATCTATATATACGAGTATATATATGTATTTAGTACATTTACTTATAGCTCGCAGGCGTGTAATTGTTAGTCGTATAAACGTTGGCACCCTGAACCTCTGTGACCTGACCGTGTTCCGCTAAATTATATACTTTACTACGTCATAATACGTTGACGTAACTTTAAAGAATTATATGAAAACAAATAAGACATAAAAACTCAAACTAAGCACGTGTTCTATCCTCGTACCTCAAGGCTATGCATAATAATAGCCGTCTGCCAGGCAAAGGGTGAAATTAATTATTAATTCTAATAAATAAGAGGTTGACATTGCAAATTATTAAAGTTTATATTATATTTTATATTTTACTAAGTAATAGTTTGCGGGACATCAAGAATATAGTTTATTTGTTAAAACTCTCCGTTTTTTATTTTTCATCCAATTTGGACGCATCGCACGTTATTTAATGGAACTCTTATCTTACCACAATGGAAGTGAGACCTCCTGAAGAAGCGCTGATTGGACGTGGAAATTGGAGTAGGTTGAGTAGGAAGGCAGACCCTGGCAATAGCCGGTATTAATGCCAGGAAGAAGAAGAATGGAAACAACCAATATTTTAATACAAAATTTTTATTTCGTGTAGTTTTTATATGTAAACACACCTTAAATGCGATGCCTACATTTTAGTTAAAGAGTAAATTCCTATACATATACATACATACATACATACATACACCGTATAACGAAGACTATTCAGTTTCCACACAATTACAAACATACTTTTTAAACAAACGCAACAATTACCAACAATGTGTCGGGTTTCGGTGGAAATGTTTTTTTCGCAGAATGCAGTGCAATTGGAGAAACAAACACTGGTTTTCAAATCATTGTGACATCTTTTATTGAATATTTTATTTATGTAAATCAAATATTATTAATCCTAATAAATAAAAATATATATATATAGGTAAATTATGTCGTTTTATTTCTTGTTATTGTAGATATTATAATTTAATTTAGTTTTTACGAATATTATAAATAATGGGAAAAAAAATTTAAAAATATAAGCTAAGTTCACGCTTTACTGCAGGATAAATTAAAAGAAAACTTATGCACATACAAACATACACATAAATATAATTTTAAATTAAAAAGCTGTTATCGATACATCGCAAATCGCAATGTAAACGGGCTGCATGCGGGGCACGGGCATCGTTCACGGTCCCTCTCAAGGTGAGTACATTATTGTCTCGCTGGACTCATTCCAACTATGTTTTTGAAAATTTGACGGCATTTATTCAGACATTCGAGTACGGCCGACATTACACTGCGTTCATCTTATGCTAAAATTAATAATAAAATAAATATTTGGATTTTAGATGGTTTTTGATTTTAACTTAGGTACCACTAGTATGCTATTAAATTAAAGGAAATAATTCTAAAATATATTTTTCAATTATATTAAATAAATATAGTATGTGATTTTCATTTGACACCATTTGACGTGAAACGGGTAATAATTAAAAAAATGCTAACGTTACGTATGTTTTGCGTGGAACGATGTATCAAAACAAAATGTTTTATTTTATAAGCAACATATCTACAAAATATAAATCTGAAATGCCAATCTACATAGTTCTCTTTCCATTTAGTTTTTTTTTTATTTTGTCGCCTAATTTTTTGTCTCTTATTTTCTTATTTAAAATTTTCATGTTTTTTGTTTTTTTTTTCTAATTTACCAAGCGACTGCAATAAACAAAGCTTCAAGAAACGCAAGATCCTGTTAGAATCTTCTGGTTACGAATTCAAAAAAAACGAGGTCACACGTAATATATGACGTCCAAAGCCGTATTTACCATACATCTATAAACATAAAGCATAAAATTGTAGGATATTTTTGTTCAGTTTTTGCTCATACACCTTCTAGACTGACATTACTGACACACGCAGCAGCTAATATTATACCTACGTCATAGGTTTTTGTGATCTAAATCGCTGTAAACAAGTCGACAACAGAATATTTAATTTTATTACTCTCCACTATAATTACAGTAGTTACGCGTTATTGCTGTACAGAAATAAGAGATAGATATGTAATTTATATCGTATCTACAGGTATATCGTATCGATATCGTATCGTCTTTTTCTATGACGCTCGGTCAAACTGTTGAAATGTAACCGTTGTATCTCTTGACTTAAATTGCTGTTTCTAGTGCATAATACGCAGAAATCACTTCAAAAATAACGTATAATCGTAATATAATGTGTGATTGAGTGAATTTATAAAGAAAACAGTGATATAAATAAAGTTAAAGTCGAAAAACAAAGACTGGTAAATAAGAATCAGCTCACGAGCTTATGACAGTGCAGTTTTACGCTCATACGATTAACGCGGTTCCGTGTGCTACACAAATACTATATTCCCGTAAATCGGTGCATCTGTGAATCATTAGTTATAAACAAGTTTAGCGGTCAAAGAATAAAACTGCGGTGCGGACATTTCTCGTCACTTTACTCTGAGAGACATTAAGTTATATTTTCTTTTTTCTGACACGATGAAGTGCTATGGCTGTTTAAAACCTACAAAAGACTTAAATAAAATTAAATGTTCGTCAGCGACGTGCGAAAAATACTTTTGCTCATTATGTATAAATGTATCCGGTCTTACTACTGAAAAAAAAAGTAAATGGAAATGTCCTGACTGTTGTGCCTCGCAGAGGAGAGGAGGAGATAATAGTTCAACGCCTATTAGATCAGCGGAAGATAACATCACCCTCCGAAAGAAAACAGACGTCGTATGCGCCTCGTCTCCTAGCAGCACAGAGGTAAAGGAATTAATATGTGAAGTTCGACTTCTGACTCAAGAAATATACTCTTTAAAGTCGCATCTTGAAGATGCGGTTACATCACTCCGTAGCTGCGAAAAACGCCTAGATGAGCTTGGGTCTGCTATTGCAAATAATGAAAGTCGTATAAAATATTTAGAAGACCGTGATCAGCATACGGATACACTAAAAAATACCATAAAGGACCTAGAACAGGAGTTAAATATTCAAAGTCAAAACAACCTGCGTAATGAGCTCGAACTGTCCGGCATACCTGAATCGAACAATGAAAACCTTTACCACACAGCTATGCTAGCGATTCGAAAGGTAGGAGTAGAGCTCGGCGACCATGACATTGACTGGGTAACGCGTGTGGGTCCCCGAGGTAAGCCTGCAACTGCCGTAAATGGAAGAAGATTTTGTAGGCCTGTGGTAGTGCGACTCTTACGTAGATCCAAACGAGATGAGATAATCAAAGCAGCGAAAACAAGACGAAATATAATGAGTGCCGATCTTGACATACCAGGAGAATCTCAAAAGATTTTTTATAACGAACGATTGACTAAAACTAATCGTGAGCTTTTTCGCGAAGCTCGTAAGAAAACTAAAGAGAGAGGATTTCTCCACTGTTGGTGTGCTCAAGGCACAATATTTATTCGACAATATGAAGGCAAGCCTGCTCATCCCGTCCGCAATTATGATGATTTTACCAAGATTTTTCCGATGTCACCCAACTAAACCAGAAAACCTACATATGAACAATGATAATCTACATATGAATGATGTCATTAGTTATGTCAGTAAAAATTATGTTTTAGTAACTTTATTGTTTGTGGTCTGTTATAAAAAATGTTTACTGTTAAACTTGTTTATAAGTATAATTTTGATAATTATAATTTTTGGTAGTGTATTTGTTAAATTATGTGTCGTAGTTACTTTGTATGGTTTATATTGTAATTTTGAGGTGAATATTTTGTTAATTAAGTCTTTATCCATTGGCTACTTATTGAAAACGTGCTCATATTATAAAATTTATAAATTCTTCTGCTGCTGTCATGCATACCTTTATAGTTTTGAAATCTTTATTCTTACTAAAAATATTGTGTACACAATTGACTATATTAACGGGCGATAGTTTACTAAACAATCATGAGTTAGATACGGTATGCATAAACTGCCACATAATAGAAGATCCTGAGCACTGTAGTACTTTTGTGACGCAGGATTATAATCTTAGTTTTCTTCACCTTAACATAAGAAGCCTGAATAAGAATTTTGACATGTTTTTCACTACCTTACACCGCTTTAACAACTCTTTTGACGTTATAATTTTAACAGAATGCTGGCTTAATGACATATCTATAATTCCCAAAATTCACTCTTACACAGCTAGTTATACTCAAAATAAAATAAACCAAAACAGTGGTGTTGTAGTTTATGTTAAAGACACTTGCAATTATATAGTATCTGAGCCTGATTTTGATGATGCCGACTGCTTGCAGATTCAATTAGGTGAAAATATTACTATTCTGGCAGTATATCGTCCACCGTCTTTTAGAACCACCGATAATTTTTTGTTTTCTCTCAATTCTGTACTTAAATCTCTCGCACACTCTCATAAAACGTTAATCATAGCCGGTGACCTTAATATTGATCTATTAGCCACAAAAAGCAACCAAAACATAGAATACCTATGTCTAATGGCTGAACATGGACTATTTCCGGCAATCACCAAACCAACTAGAGTTAATGCTTGTCTTGATCATATCTTTATAAATAAAATAGACCGAGCCATTGGCGTTATTTGTAGTACCGATATAACGGATCACGACATTGTTATACTCGGTCTAAAAGCGAGTATGCCTTGCACCAAGACTAAAACTCGACTTAAAATTAAATATAATATAGAGGGTATCAAGAAGGAACTTAGGGACGTAAACTGGACTGAAATACTTGATCCCAATGACGTAAATAAATCTGTAAATAGTTTTTGCTCTCGGCTCTATTATATTATTAATAAGCATACGAGCAGAAAAATTCCTAAACGCAGCGAACGTAATCTCAAGCCCTGGATAACTCCTGGATTAATCCGTTGTATGCGACACCGAGATCGACTTCATATGCAATCACGGAAATATCCTAACGATGCCATAAAACGAATTATTTACACTCGCTATCGTAATTTTTGCAACGATTTATTACGCAAACTTAAATCTAAACACGATAGTTATAATTTATCGCTTTGTGTAAAAAATCCCAAAAGGATGTGGCGAACTATAAAGGACATCTGTCACTTTCCTAGCAGTAAACTAGACTCTTATGAACTGCTGGACATTGAAGGCGCAGTAGACGCTAAAGATTCTTTAGACAAGTGCAATAAATACTTCTCAACAATAGGACAAACTTTAGCTACAAAAATTTTACGTGAACAAAATACAGACGAAAAGAAGCTGACAAAGAAAATTAATCCAAAGCACATCGTGTCAAACTCTTTCTTCATGAAGCCCACTGACCAATACGAATTAGATTCTATTATAGCAACATTGAAAAATGACAAAGCATCTGGTATCGATGATCTTAATAATGCCCTCTTGAAGGAAATTAAAGATGTTATAGTTTTCCCTCTTACAACTATATTTAATCAGAGTCTATTGTCTGGAATTTTTCCTGATAACTGGAAGTTGGCATGCATCAAACCCATTTACAAATCTGGAACTAAAGACTCCCCGCATAATTACCGTCCAATCTCTCTACTGACAGCTTTCTCTAAGTTGCTTGAGAAGATTGTTAGTAGAAGAATCACCAAATATATCGAAGATAATAATTTAATTTCCCCAAATCAATACGGCTTTAGAAGAGGCCAATCAACGGAAGATGCAGTATCTCATCTAACGTGTAAAATAGCTGCCTCTTTAGATTGTCAAAAGCCCAATATTTCTATATTCCTGGATCTCTCCAAAGCTTTTGATACCGTCTCGATTCCAATACTTCTTGAAAAACTTGATACTCAATTTGGCATTCGAGGAGTGGCACTTGAATGGTTTCGAAGCTATTTGACTAATAGAATGCACTGTACAAAAGTTAGTACATATAAAAGTGATATGGAAACAGTCAGGTTCGGTGTGCCACAAGGAAGCATTCTAGGACCCACACTGTTTATAATGTACGTAAATGATATTCATGATAACGTTGACGGTGAAATAGTCTGCTATGCAGATGATACCGCAATTATCTATGAAGGTTCCACATGGCTTGATGTGTTTGAAAAAGCTGAAACAGGAATGCGAAAAATATCCACATGGCTATCCTATAATCTCCTCACATTAAACATAGCTAAGACAAACTACGTGTGCTTTCATAAAACAGCTAGTTCCGCCCCCAAACCAACCTTTCAACTTAAACTTCATACATGTCTACAAAAAAATAAATGTAACTGTTCTGTCCTTACAAAAACAAATACAGTAAAATATTTAGGAATTCTCTTGGATCAAAATTTAAACTTCAAGGCTCATATAAAATCAGTCTCAAGCCGAGTGCGCAAAATCATCAGTATAATGAAGCTACTAAGACAATCAGCCTCTCTTAAGACCTTATATATTGTATATTATGCTATTTGTCAGTCTATAATTGACTACTGCATAAGCTCCTGGGGTAGTGCCTTAAAATCTCACTTGATTCAGCTCGAAAGAGCTCAAAGATCAGTACTCAAGGTGATGCTAAAGAAACCTTTCATTTACCCAACCGTTAAGCTCTATCAGGAAAGTAACGTCCTTACCGTACGTCAATTATTTTGCTTAAAAATGGCACTGAAAGCACACCAAAGAATAGCGTCCTCAGAAGAGTATAATGCTCTGATTAATCGCAGAAACTTTAATGTCCCACTGCCTAGTATAAGGTCTTGTTTTGCTAGGCGTTTTAGTCCTTACGTTGAAATATATATTTACAATAAAATTGCTAGTGCTTGTGATATAAAGCTCTGCTCGGTTAAAAAAGCTAAAACTAAAATTTCGTCATGGCTCGCTACCTTAGACTATAATAACACTGAACATATTTTATCACATATACAATAGTACCTATTTTTATTAATCTCTTTAATACTAACTGTAATTACCTACAAATTTTCTAAAAAAAAAAAAAAGTTGTTTTAAAATTACCTTTATGTTTATTATAATTATTTACCTTTTAACTGTTTTATCTATATCTTGTTAAACGAGTGTCAACATTAGTCGTAAATTGTTAAGTCATATATTGGAACCCACGATACAGGAATACCTAGTGTGGGTACCACCGGATGTAACAAAAATTGTACATGTTATTTGTTAATAAATATCTTATCTTATCTTATCTTATATTATATTATATGAAATTATGTCGTATCTACAGACAGCGTTGTCATGGTGACTGTTACATTTGTATCGTATAAGAAATATAATGGTGAATTGTTATTGTATTCAGTTAGCGTATCTTTTTTTTGTTTAAGTATTTCCGGTATCAGGGTGGGCTTGTAGAGCGATATGTTCCGTTGTCTATTTCTTTTTGTTAAGGGAGAGAGAGAGAATCGCGCTTAATTAAAAAAAAAGCACTATTTTCGAATATTCTCCAATATTTTTGCTTTAAAGACGTTATAGATGAGACCAGCAATATCCCGCATGTAGCAGGGAGCCTAGTGTTAAAACACTCCGCTCCCCACAGCTAAATGACGCATAGTTATTTTCAAATAAAAAAATATATATTAAAATATAAGTATAAATCAAATAGCTCAAAAATTTCTTATTTTGTGAAGTTACTTAAAACTGTTCTATTATATCACGAAACATTTACCTAACTATTATAAAAGCTAACCAGTTCAGATATTACGTCAGCTAGAGGAACTGTACCAGCTAATAATAATTTCAGTTACAACTGACATAAAGACATAGTTTCACTCAATTGATGCAAAAAAAATCCGTTTCGCTTGGACAATTGCCAATGCCTAGGCAGGTGCTTGAGACGCTGTGTCGCCCGATACAATTGAAGACACTTTATAACCTCTCGTATTATATACAGTTATACAAGCATTGCGCACGCGGCTTTCCCCGCGTTAAATAAACTATACTCACAAAATATATATGTATTATGATTTAGATAGGTATCTAAATCTTCCTCTTGAAGAACTTTGTGAAAATTGCATTAAGACTTTATTTTAAGTAAAAATGAAGATATTTTTCCTATCTCCACATATGTATTGCAGTTAACCACAAAGAGAAAGACAATAATGACACAATTACATTTCTATTGGAGTTTCGAACTATTGCTTTGTATTATCAACTTCATATTAAATATTTTATGGCGAATATAAGAGGTTGGCGAGCTGAGGATCGAGTGTCGTGGCGAGAATTGGGGAAGGCCTATTTCCAACAGTGGACAAAAGATGGCTGTTGATGATGATGATGATAATGATGAATATAAAAGTTCACCGTCTTATCAACTAAATTTGAATCACCAAACACTATTTGCGCGCTAACATATGTATTATCACTATATCAGAATATCAGTATTAATTTATTATTATTTTATTAAATTAATATTGATATTAACATCAGTTCAATTTCTAAAACTTGTTTTATAAATTATAAGAATGTTGTTATTGAACATATAACAAGTGTTCCACAAGTAGAGTAAATTAACGTAAAAATCAATATACATATTGGATTAACAAAGTTGGATTAGAAACACGTGAGCAGAAACGTTGGGTCTGTCTTCTCTTATCTATTATATATTTTATGCCTATTATAAAATTATTATTATTGAGTTGATCGGTGGAACTTAACGCCGTGTTTTGTTACCAGAGCGAGGAAATGAAAAAAGTCACTCAGTCAACTCTTGAGCCACACCAGCCTCAATTATTTTAAATATGACAAAAACTTTTTCTATATAGATAGGTAATATTTTAAAAAAACACTTGAAAGACTATGAACTTTTTTTATATTATAGATTTATAGCACTTACAACGTGGCTTCCTCATAGTCATGCAAAATTTACAATTAAAATTACTCGAAATCTTTAAAAAATAAAAGATATCAT
Source organism: Heliconius numata (assembly GCA_016802625.1). Lineage (NCBI taxonomy): Eukaryota > Metazoa > Arthropoda > Insecta > Lepidoptera > Nymphalidae > Heliconius > Heliconius numata. The sequence goes on from JAEBDU010000098.1 coordinate 3,469,821, forward strand.
ATTTCTTGAAAGTCTACGATAAGTTAAATATTATGTTTATATTTCTTAATCAATGTTAAATTATTTAATTATACATTACCTCAATGCATGTAATTCATATGACTGTGTACTCAGTTAAGAATTTAATTGTATTATGCACTTTACTCTTGTTATAGATAAGCAGAAGGTGAAACGTCTGATAACTGATAAGACGTACAAATATGGTAATTATAATTGATTATAATGTTATTATTAATTAAATTAAACGTGTATGGACTTAAATAAACGTCAGTTTATTAATAAATACTTAATATGGTTTCTATTCACTCAATAATATTCTTTAGATAGTGTTACTTTAACATGATTATAAAAATATTCTAATTAACTTGTAACTTGTATTGTATGTTTATAGAAAATAGTATTTAAGTAGGTAGTTTAATTCCCAATATTTTCAAAAGAGGCGAATACATATAGGCTGATGAAATTTGAAATATTTACTTTTGTACTAGAACTAGATAGTAGTTTATCTTCATCAAAATGTAAAGGAAAATATTTTTATATATTTTAGTAAAAATACTCATACAAATATATATATCTAATGCAGTATTCAAATTGCCACAAAATATAATATTCTTAAATTTTATTTCAGCTAGCAACTAAGGTAAATAAGGCAATAACGTCACACATCAATGCATTTTGTTATTTCAATCAATATTTTACGCAACAGTACATATACAGCGTTATCGATTATTTACTTACACGAACGACCTCACTGATAACTTATTAATATCCTTTATCTATTAGATGTAAAAGAGCGTTGATTAAACGACATATTCAAAGGAAACACGGACAAAGAAAGGATTTAATTAATTTTGATATTATTTTGTAAGCAGCTTCACGCTGTATCCTGTACACAGCAGGGTAGGTAGAAGGAACCTGGTTGCCAATTTTCGCAGAATTCTGAAGGCATTTCGCGTTGAATGACGGAACGCCGCGCTTCTGACTAATAATACGAATATTTAATTTCCGATTTGGGAATCGAACCCACAACCTGTCGCGTTTAGTCACATTTAACATAAGTTTTTATTTATTTCTATTGAAATTTGTTAAGCTAACAAAAAATAGAAGTACCTTGCATGCTCTTCGAAATTGACACTACTGTGAAACGAGCAAAAAAAGGTTCGACCCCACTTAATGGCACATTTGTTTCGAAACATATCAGAAACCCTGAGAAAAATATTCCTAAATTCGTAGAAACATCTAGAGAGCTTAATTTAGTAGGACAATGTTATCAGTAGATAAAATTTGCTAATCAACGTGACATTTGTTCCACATTGTATATATCCTGTTTCAGGTGGGGAACCACGAGGTGCCCTATATATATATGACTATTTAATATATATAATAAATATTACTATAATGATAACTGAAGGGGAATACGTGTAGTCATAGCGCAGTGGAACGTACATACGATAGTTAAATAAATAAAAATAATATATTTAGAATTTAGTTTAATAACTTAAGTAAATAAACTAGCTAAGCAGCTAGCTAATGCAAGGAATTACTAGAAATTCCGTCCATTTTAAGTGCATCATGTATGGCTGAACTCAACGCCGCCAAGATCTAAATAGACCAGCTCTTCATATTATTATAATCTTAACATGTTCCATGCAAAAAAATGGCAATTTCTTGCCATCGCACTTAAGTGCGTGGCATTTCGTGAATTAATATATGTATGTGTGTTAACTGCATGTTCGTGCTGCACCAGTCCAACGACAAATAATTGGTAGTCGATTGATGTAATGCAGTTTAATTAAAACCAATTGTTTATCCCTTTACCAACTGTCATTGACATGTTATTCGACAAACTTTAGTTCATATAGTTTTTAAAAATTACTGTGTACATTGTAGTACTAAAAAATATTAATAGAATGGTTTTTAGCTGGAATAAAGATCAGAATATACTTATTTGGAAATAAAAACTGAACAGTTCACTAAATCTATTTATCAATCAATGTAAGAAACAGGAGAGAGAGAGAGGAACGGAGAAAACGTCTACCTATTTGTATTTTCTAGAAATTTCTTAAAAATATTCTATAATAATTTATACTGTATTTTATTAATAAATATGATTATAAAGATTAGTGCAAAAATAATTTATAATTAATTATTTAAATAATTGATTCAGTAAAAACAATTTACGTAAATCAATTTATAATCAAAATTATAATTACTGTTTATCATTTAATATTATAAATGTAATAAAAATTGTATTATATCATGTACAAATAAAACTTATATTTTGTCAGTTTTAGAAAAAAAAATCATTAAAAATATATTTCAATACATTTTGTAATATAGTAACAAAATTGGACTTTAAAACTAAACATTGGACCTATTATGTCACTTGAAAATGAGATATCATTGGAAAACACATTTTGCTATTGGCTGTAAATATATTTATATATCTAACCCGTAAGCCACAGATTTGACGCGTAAACGATTTATGATAATTGAAATGATAAACATGCCAAGTTAATCTTAAATTATATAAATGGATTCATTCTTTTAGTGTTGTTTATTTATTGATTCATAAATTGGCTACTTTTGATGTACTCCTATATATTAAAAACTGAGGGAGAACAGAGGGAGTCTAGTGTTAAGACGCTCAGCTCCCCACTTTCAGCTGAATTCTGAAAGTTGAGGAATATAACACCAACACAGCGAAGAAATGAAAATTTAATATTCCAACTCCTCGAGTGGACATCGAACCCACCCACCCATAAAAACAAAATGACAATGCAAATAAAGTTATCATAATAGTATGGCAACACTTATTATTGTGTCATATGTAATGAATCTACATTTATAATTTTATACATACAATAAAAAAATTGCAATTTTTTAAAAGCAATATTTATTTCTACAAACTTTTATTTCACTTGCCCTGTTAGTGTCTGTGACCCACTTTCTAGTGTCAGATTAAGCTGAAATTTGGATTACGACTTCAGTTCTGATGACAATAAAATTATATTTAATCAATATTGTCTTTAATCCAAAATGGCCGCCGCAATAAAATGGCGGATTACAATTTTTGCACAATCCACTTAATATGGTTATCAAGTGTAAAATATACACCATAAAAAGAGGTCTAGAAAACTTGTTTTTAAAAAGGCGTTTATTTATTTAATATTTTATTTTATTTCATACTGAAAATTAACAATAACAGTTAAGAGAAAGCGGGTCATTGGGAATCGCCTACCATCATGCAATATCGAAATATAATATGTAAATCAAAGGTAATATTAAGGTCTTGTATTTTCTCTACCATAGAAAAATAATTAAGAAACTCCACGTTCCGTTAAATATTTTAATTTATTCTCAAGTAACTAATGACTCAGATTTCTAGTCAGTCAAGTTGATGTCATGCGTGACAATAGAACAGTAAATATAGTACTATGAATACAAATATTGTGACGAATGTTTTAAAACATCTTCGTTTAATATGGATTTAGAACAAAATAATAATACAAGTGAGTAAACCTTTGTACTGTACATAAATAATAATGGTTTTACTCATATTATTTCTATATATTTTATTGTATTTTTAAAACAATAATAATGATACCATCAAATATTTTTTCTATTAAATTAATTATAAAACCTTATACAAATGTATTAGAACATGAGTTTCGAAATAAGGAGTTGGTTTACAACCGCTACTGTTAACTCCTATCAAGTAGCGTCAAACAAAGTGACGTGAACTCGTAAAAGAAATCAGTTCATTAAGATTGCAATCTGAAACGCGTAATGACGTCAATAAATCAATGGCTTTCTCAAATAACGGGTCTTATTGATTATAGTTGTACTCAGAAAGTCTGAACTGCTACTCACCAAACAAAAATTAGCTTCAACTGCTAAGACATCCCACCACCTTCTTGCACTTCTGGAACAATACAAAGAAGAAATAAATGAATATATCAGAAAAACTGGCATCAATTGAAGAAAGAAAGGAGCACGCTTTAAATCATTCGGCCGTGCACTTTGATCGTTCAACAAAATTGCAGCTGCACGTACAAATGTTCAATAAAGAATACAATGAAAAAAACTGTTTCAATGATCTTATAGGACATGAGAAGCGAAATCCCGTATTATTATATTCAATGATCGGAATCCAAACAGCTGTTTTGGGAACACTATTATTTAACAGGTAAAATATGAACAGCTGGACCATCTTGCCAACGGCCAAATTGACTACACCGAATTGGCTGTGTTTGTCCTTTGAAAATACGTTATAAAGAGGTATTTTTGTAGTTTGTTTATTGTAAATGCTAAAGTCGACTGCAGAATTATTTTTCTTGGAGCTTCGTGCTGTAGCAGGGTAGATAGAGGGAGCCTAGTGTTAAGACACTCCCGTTCCCCACTTTCCGCGAAATTACATCATTAATTAAATATCTTTACATTTTAAATCTGTTTAGTTAAACAAGCAATCGCTATATCAAAGAGTACTTTAATATAAATTACTGTTGCGGTTGACATTTCGGCCTCAATATCGAATCGTAGGTTATCGGTGAGATTGCAAAGTTTTATTGCCTATATGACCATATTGCAGTAAGGTTGCTTGATTTGCGAACAACAGATTAACAAGATATACTTATTATGAAAATATTAAAATTTTGTAAAATATTTAAATAACTTTTTTACATAAAAATAGGTAATAATATTTTTTTATTTAATTAAATAAAAAAACGTAAAGAGTTTTTGCAACAAGCCATTTACAATTCATCCATAATAATCATATTTCTTCGACTTAATTTTTATGAATCATTGTCACAATAATGAGGCTAAGGTTGTGTAGATTAAGAAATGTCTGTGTATCTTGTTTTATCTTAATGTCTTACACTTTTACTGGAGAATCCGGCTTTTTTATTTAGAATTTGTATGATGTAAACGTAAGTGTTAACACATGCGTGTTATTTGTCACGGGTAATAATAAATTGCGATAATTGGAAAAACCTCATATTTATGAGATATTTTGGGGAATTTCGAGATGGACAATTATCAATATTTAATTTACACAAATTTACTAATTAAAAATTACGAACGTTTTAAAACAATTATATATCTTTGACTATTACTATTATTTTACTTTACTTTATAAATATAAAATATTTATTTCATATAATAATTCCCTGCACCATATGCAACGCAATTCAACGCGGTCATTTAAATAAGTGTAACATAGTTAAGGTAACAGTAAACGTAAACCGCTGCGAATACCGTACTGGATTTTTATTACCAACTTTGGAGAATATAACATCTTACATTGATTTACTGGTCTAATTAGTTTTAATTTTAACTTTTATAGAATATTGTCAATATTAAAAATTTAATTTTAACTTTTTAAATATTTTTTCAAAATCTACACATTTGCCTCTTTCTTGTTGAGGATATCGATATATATAACTAATAATAGCAATGTAATAATCTATATAGCCTTCCCCGATAAATAGACGATCCAATATATTTTTTTAATATTTAAAACAATAGTTCATAAGATAAGCGGGTTAAATATACTATTTAAAAATTAGTATAGAAATATAGATTATACACTGAGATTTAGAAGAAAGTGATATAAAAGAGTATTACATACTCACGCCTGACATAGTTCTCTGACAATCAGATCTGAATTCGTGGTCAAGTCTCACTGTAGGAAGAAGTGAAAGTACAATAGTGGAGGAGTGGGCGGCAACCATAAATTGTTTTGCAAAACGGATCACAGAACTGTCAATTATAAGCTACCGAGTGGATTACAGATCAGAAACAATACCACCTTGATTTCTCTCAGTCATTTAAATACAATCGATAGTGTGAAAGTTATAGTATAATTAGATACATTTGTTGACAGTTTTTGCAGATTCGTTAATTTTTTTTTATTTTTTTTAAATTTTTATTTATTGTATTATATCCCTTGCTAATTAAATATGAACTGACATGGTGGTATCAAATATTTATCAGTTTTTAGTAAATCTAGAACAGATATATCAAGAATGAAAACGAAAAAGAACAAATCTTCACAAAGTTTAAACAAATTATTTCATACGTATTATAGAAAACGACTTTATTTAAATACGGAAATTGTAGATAATGTTTTTTTCTTTCAAAAATAAAATGTAATTCATAATCGATGTTATCGACTTAGTCACTGCCACGACATTTTAAATAGGAGTATAAGTTTAACTTCTCTATAAGGACACGGTTGACATAAAAATATACGAGATTAGAAAAATTTATAGCCGTTGCAAGATGACATTTACGATGTTTAAAATATACAGCATCTAAAGTACCAAGATGGAAGATACACTGTCACAGCATGTCATAATTGCAGTGAAAATGGCGGAAAAAGGTAAACAGAAAAAAAAATTAAATCAGCTTCAAGCTGGGTTCCTTCTTCAAGTAGGGTCACTAGGTTCCCCCTGCCTCTGTGTGCGGGATACATACACAGACGTAAAGGGAACCTAGTGTGAAGACACTCCAGTTTCCACCGAAGTCTGTAAGCATTGCGTGTGAAATTGGACGCCGCGCTTTGCCTTCACACCAGAGCGAAAATATAAGTTTAAATAAATATTTCGTTTCCTCGAGTAGGAATCGAACCCGCAACCAGTCGAGTCGTCGATTTGCGCCACGACTGGCCTCAACGAAAACAGAATTGCGTTAATACGAGCTCGTATGCCGTATGATAACACGCGTAATGAAATATTACGACACTCGTGGTAACATTTGAATCGTGCAAATAAGAAACGTTTGCGGTTGTCTGTAGTTACGCATTAGTGCGTAAATTGTATGCGAGTTGGAGTAATCTCATCTGGGTAGCGTTTATTAGCCAACATGCGAGTACTGGTTGCCGTGGGAACCTCCTTCGTAGCGTAGAACATTGATTTCATGCATATTTTGTCATCTATCTCGAAATCTGCTTGGGGAGTCTTTGATGAACTTTTATTGGAAATTTCTGCACTTTAACGTCAAAATCTTGATAATATTAGCATAAATTAATAAGAATTTCATTCGAAAATCGATTATATTATCCGATTATAAATCGATATGTGTTCGTAATTAATTGTTGTGAAATTTTATTTCCAAGTGACAATACATAGCTATTTTGACTTTAAATTATCATTATACTCCCCTTTCATTACACTCTTGCCTTATTTATTTAATTAATTCCTGTAGTTCACACAGAATGCATTGAAGCTAACATAACAAAATGACAAAGCTGGCAGACGTACGAACCTAAGCGAGTTAAATACGAGAATAGCACAGACAATTACACTAATACGATATGCAGTTTTTAAAAATAGTTCTGCTATTTACCTTCTAATAGTAATCCAATAACAATATTAAGGTAACAAAGCTATTTCTGTCATCTGGACGTACGAGTAAAACTAAGATGAAATTAAATACAATAATATTAATTAAACGACGTAATCACAAGTCGAACCAGTTTCCAATTGATTATAAACAATTAGCATATTAAAATGTATATTAAATTATTATTGAATGGCATATTGGAATAGTTATGAAAGTCCTCTAAACTGATAAACGTGTTCGCATCAAGGTCACGAGGGACGTCGGCAACCATGTTGACATATTAGACTGAACACACATATTTGCTTGCCTTTCTGCTATCTCTTGAGAACTAAATTGATAAAATGAGAATAAAAACAGAAATTCCTCGTATATAAATTGTAACTGAGTAGACTGTCAATACTAAAAACGCACTTGCAAAACAAACTTGTAGTAAAAATAGACTGTGAATATTGTTAAAACAGATTAGCATGTAAGAGACACCTTTCAAATGCTGGTGGGTGTGATTGATTCACATTATTTGCTCGCAACGAACATGGCGCCCTCTGCGTTCAGAACACGGTGACTAGATACAATACTAAACGAAACATTCATCGCATGAATTACACGAAAAGTGATATCATTATCTAAGCATATATAACTAAAATTACATATTATATTATACTTTTGGCATCCGCACGTTAAATTACGTTAGAAAAACAAAATATGAAAGTTATTAAAGCAAGTTCGTATTTGTTTTTGTGACAAATTCCTGATCGCAAGGCAAAAAGTTAAGAACCATTAACATTCCCTTAAATCCCTAACGGAGATTACGTATAATTAGCTTTAGACGCGCGAACCGAAGAAATTTTGAAGTAACCCAAACAAAAAAAGGTCGCCAGGCCGCATTGGACGGAAGAGAGTACAAAGGGACCTCAGTGTCGGAGGTCTTGTAAACAGAATGTATAGGAAACGAATTTTTTGTAAGCCATTTAGACTCGGGCGTCAGTGGGGCGAGATCAGGTAGGAATTCCTAGCGGTGAGTTCACATTGGCCGTAGCCGATATTATCTCAGTAATCGTGGTTACATTTGAGCAAACTTTGCTATCTCAGAGACTGTTTGCGCAAATAAGGACGACTCTACCGCCGGCATACGTGACTCCGTTATGTGTATAATACGTTGCCTTTACATGGCTTTGTAAATTACATTACTGTTTATATTAGGAAATATGTGAGGCTCATTATATATGGAAATGTAACTTTTAGTTCCTTATTATTAATGTGTTTCTTTATAATTTAAACAATTTAAATTAATATTTTTTTTATGTTAATAAAATAATTATCCCGATTGGAGCACAGTTGCTATAAAGTTTCTATGTCAAGAATCTAAAAACCAACGTATAACTAAAAATAAAAATCTGAAAATCCCATTGTATTATATAAAAAGGATCAGAATAAGCCTCTTAAATCAAACAACATTAAATTATGTACCCTTAGTGGAGTTCGGCTGCAGACCGACAGAGCAGACAGGGTCAACACGATTTGAATTCACCTTCTAAATATTTATCACGTTCAACGAATAATCAATTTTTTCAAGTTCCGTTTATTTCTATTCAAATGTTTCCTTCGAGCAAACTGAACAGCGGTGCGTGATCTTTTCCCATCACTAACCAATTTACAAACACACGTCTACATGTATAGGAATTGTTTAGGATTTTTTTAACTATATGTTGAAAGAAAAGAAAATATTTTAATTTAAATTTATATTTTCAACTCTTCGTTCTGGTGTCCCAGTAAAGCGCGGCGTTGAGATCGCGGCGTAGAATCCGGCGAATTAGGGAACTGAGTGTCTTAACACTAGGCTTCCCTCTGTCTACCCTACTGTGTGCGGGATACTGCGTGAAGCGGATTTAATTAATGTTGAATGTGAATGTGTGTGATGTGAAGTTCTATCATATGTCTTCATTCATAAAAGTGGTTATATTATCCTAAACTCTGATGATGAGGATGAGATGACATATGCTCGTCACATATGCTCATCACATCAATACACTCCAAAAAATAATCGACACCATCCATAGAATCGCTTCAAATTAGGTGTCGATTCATACAAAGAAGCAACTTGTTTCAGAACAAGGGGCAATCATGCCAATCACGAATTAACCGACGTAATACAAAATAGTAAAATGTGTTAGCTCATTGCATCCGTAGCTGGTGAGGAGTTACATTGTAATTGAATAGCGAACAAACAAGTCTACGTAAATGGTCGATGTTCCGATAGCGATATAAATACATTAAGATATAACGTAATATCTCGATACTAAAAACCATAAAACAGTAATTAAATGTGAAATTATTATTGCTTATTTTTCTTAATCGATTTAAATACAAACTTCAGTTTCTTTAGTGGAATGGCGGTTTTGTTTTTTTTTTAGCTTAGCGCTGTATTCCGTATCTACATAACAGAATAATCAAAACTTGGGAACCTTGACATACTCCATTCCCATTAAGATCACCTCATCTTCCGCCGAATTTTGGCATTGCATGTTGAGTGGCGGAACTTAACGCCGCGCTTTGCCTCAATGAAACTGTTAATTTCTTTAATGCTAAGCCATCGCAAATACTCGTTATTCTAGTTTAACTAGCGCTTAAACGAGCGCAGGAACTGCTTCAGAAAATGCATGCTTGCGTACTATTACTGTAATTACACTAGTATATAGTTTCCGACTGTACTTGTCCATCATTATCACGGCCTAGGGCGTATCAACATGCCTTGTCCAGGCCATATGACCATATAACATATCCTTACCACCATTTATGGAGACAAATAATTTAGACTGGTTAACTAAGAATTTTATGATCTAAGAACATGGTAGGTCAGTCATTGCGTAGGGGCACAAGTAGCGACGGGTTGTCGGTTCAATTCTCACTCGAGGAATCCATTTCCTATATTTTATCATTTCATTTTTTCCCTCTGACGTCCATGCAAAGTGCGGCGTTGAGTTTCGCCACTCAACATGCAATACCTCCAGAGTTAGATGGAAAGAGGGGAGCAGAGTGTCTTAACACTATGCCCGAGGGGGCATAGTGTTAAGACACTCTGCTGCTCAAACACTCTGTGTTTAGTAGGGGTAGGCAGAGGTGCCTACCCCTACTAAACACACCTTAAAGCTGAAAAAACAAGGTATCTCTATGTGATAGCAATTTGGCTGATGTTTCTAAAGACGTAGTGTGTAATGGAGGCAATAAGTTTCCACTGCGGCACGTTTGACTGCCTAATTAGCTAAAGGCAAACATTTTAAGTGCGTTTTTGCTCGTTTGGAGAAATTATTTTCTTATTTTGGAATTAACGATAATTCTGTGCCACCTTTTTTTTTTCTCAAGTTGAACAGTTATTTATCTGATTTCTCAAATTGCTCTGGATTCTTTGTTTGTAAAAGTTTAGCTACTTTATTTATTTGTTTTCTTTTTTTTTCCCTTTTAGTCACTACTAATATTAACTATTTTTGTTTATATCATATAGTTATAATATTAGCAAAAATAACAAAAATATGGCATTATATTATACTGGGTGGTAGAAAGTAATGCTTAGCTTCTAAACTGACAAAGACGAATTTATCTAAAACGGTACTTAAATAAGAAATTTAAAGACACATTTGCATATCGTTATTTTCATTGGTAACACTAATATACATACTAATAGTACCACTTGAACTCTCAGAGGAAGCAGCTCAATAAACGTCCACATTAAACATGGATAGCCATCATAAAGGATATTTTATAAGATGAACAGTTTATTGCTTCTTGCCTAGAATATAGAAATACGGCGCAATGAGAAATCGTCAATAAAACATGGACCTCTGGCTATTGGCAATAGATACTTTTAATAGTTTCTCCAACTGATCTATCTACCAGAGTAGTTGGAACGTGCCTTGCTCATGGTTCTAGGTTCAAATTTTATAGGGGAAAAGTGAATGATTAGCTAGCTACCACCTAGGTACACAAAATGCGATAGATGAATGTAGATTAAAAAAAGTATTACAACGGTAGTAAAAAAATTTGGATGCTTTAATTAAATTGAAATTGACGATCTTCAAGGCAAAAGAAAGCCATAGATATATTGGAAACCAAGAAATAATAATAAAGTCCACTGCAACTCGCGTCGCCCACGAAAGTGCAATTCATTCAAATCGAAGTGTCTTTAGAAATGTATAAAATGAATGTTGTGAATGCCGATTAACGTCTCATTCAAACAATACATGATCGGAGATAAAATATATATATAAAATGTTGTTAAATATTAAGAATAATAACAATATTGGTAATCTATTTACCATGATAGAAGAAATATATAGAGCTCTCTCTCTCTCTCTCTCTCTCTCTATTTCTAGACTATTAACACTTTGATGTAACATATTAACAGAATGAACTTAACAGTTGTAAATAAAAATCGTATATATTTTTATTATTTAGAAAAAATCTTTTCCGTAGAGTCAGGTGTAGTTTCAACCAGAACGGCAACATTTTAATTGCAACACTAAAATGCAAAAAAGATTGTAATCGTTTGTTTTAATGTCTATCTTAAATAATAATGGTACAATTTATACATTTAAATAATTTAAAATAATTATAACAATTACATATATTATCATTATATGTAATTACTTTTTTTGATAAAGCAAAAACTAAACTGTAATTTAACTGTATATACAAAAATACTTTTTATTATAACCTATTATTAAATAGTTAAAATTTAAATATAGTGCTATCGAAATGGACATAATATGTTTTAATTTTTTCTAGCAACTTTGTTGACGGCGCACGCGGAATAGTATTGGACCTAATATAATAATTATATAACAGTTATTAAACATAATATATATGAAACTACACATTAGTTGATGGATCAAATACATCAATGAAAAAAATCTTTGTCATTTCTTTTGAAAACTCAAAATTGCAAGCAGTCATTTAAGTACTGATATCTATAGAATTGCAGAAAAAATATATCTATAACCTTCTGTTTATATATACATATAAGTATATATCATCTATTTTAAATAGTAATAAAATTATAATTAAATCTTAAAATAGCTTCAAGCTAGACAATATGCCATTAAATTTGCAGCGGAATAACATTCTTTTTTATTTTATTTTAAAATGAATTACATACAAACTCGAATATACATTTATAAACATCATAAATAACTCTTTTTACGATGAACCCCCACGATATAACATTTAACCCTCTAACGCATCGCTGCAACCATAAAGGGACCATTAAACAGTAGGGTTATTAAATTGTCAATTTGAAATGCAACTTCCTTATTGAAATGTCAAATGTGTTCTACCCGCATTTTAATAAATATCAAATATTTGCAAGTACATATAAAAATAAGCTTAGGCATGTCTTAGTTACAGATACAATAATAAATACAAAGATAAATATAACATGTTAAAATGCTCTCATTTTATTAAAATGTAGTAATGAAGAAAATTATTATTATTTTAAAGTCTTTCCTATTAATAATAATATTATTATTATTATTGCATATTGTGTAAATAATTTAATCAAATACGTAATCGTAGTATACTATAGTAAGTAAGGAATTTCTGCTGCATTTTAACGAGTACACTTCAAAGGGTAAGCTGGAGCTGGCTATATAAAGAACTGCCGGTTCTGCCATAGCTGACACTTGGAAAGCTGTTCGATAACTGTTTCCTAGACCAAACTGAGGTTATTTATTATTAATATATACTTGTTTGACATTGTGACTTATGGTATGACACAATACAAAAAACATCATTTAATTTATACAGCGAATTGTAAACGAAGTTGTCTGACATGAGAACGCTAATAAAATAAATAAATAGTCTTTTACATTTTTTGATATCAATCTATCATTTGCAATGTAACTTTTTGTTAAAAATATTTATGAATTGCGTTTTTAAAAACAATAGTTCTCAAGAATCTTAAGTTTTTTAAGTTAAACGAATATTTTCGCACATGATTGCTACTAATTTTAGATAATGTTATAATGCTTCACTACGAAAAATTAACAATAACAAATAAGTAAGAGACAGTAGAAGTGCCATGCTCTCAACGACTTTTGTAAGAGAGTCGTTAGTCAAGGCCCAAATGTTTACATTTTTAGAAAGTCTTACAGCATAAACACTAAGATATGTATGCTTATTTCCTTAAACATTGCCTCTAATGGCTTAGTGGATGGTAGAATTACATAGGTGATGATACTAACGGGATGAATTCTCATCTTTTTATCACTTTGTTAAATATTTCTAATACTGTGCTCAATAGACGCGTTCGAAAGTTATTAACCAAAGAAATCAATATAGAAATTTGAAAAACTTACCTTAAAATATAACTATTTGATAATTAAATCAAATTACCAAATGAACACGGTAACCTTGTGCTTGATAATAATTAGAATAGAAATTATGTTCACTCTGTCAATGTGTCAAATAATCTAATATTAAATATGTAATTATTAGTACCAACGTTGTTCGATTCTAATAACTAATGAGTTGATAAACGTTATCATTGAAGAGTTTGTGGCGCCGACGTTTTTCCACAGATATTTATATAAGTATAGGTATTTAATCAATGCCACGATAAGTTGGCGTCCTTGTAATATATTATTAAACTCATTTTAAATTTAATAAAACATTTCGAGATTTCTGATCTATTGTAATTATCAATTAGTAATTAATGATTAATTAACATTAAAGTTATGAGAAAGAAAATCGATTTTCAATTTAAATATTCTTATTTTCTTTTCTCACATTTAATACAGACAGAGAACAAGACAAAGCTTTTAAAAATATTACCAAAAAAAAAAGTCAAAGCTTATACGCTCTAAAACTATTTACAAACAATGGGCCTATTTGTTCTAGGATAGGCCGCGCTGCATTCAGATTCTATTTGTATTTGTATATGGTAATAATTATTTATTGTTGTGACACAATGGATACGATCACAATGGCTTCAGCTCGCGTGATGACCTCTGACCCATTTGCTACGCACCTCTGTCAAATGACCCGATTTTAGATCCTCGATTCAACTAGGATAACTACCTACAACTAGGATCTTTACAGATGTCTAAATAATTCGAATGATTAAAATAATCGATAGAAAAATCAACATAAACAGTTATATTCAAAATGAAATAAAAATGTAACAGAAAATGTAATTACAATTTCTAAAAATGTATGCAAATTTGCAAATATTAAACGTTTATTGAACTGTAACGTAAAAACTGGTATATCTGAATTCCGACGTTGACTTAAGTTACAATAATCGTTATTTCTCTAAAATGGTATGAAACTCGTTGTAAACAAGATATTAATCGTCTTTTAATTCGCTATTATCGTGGGAACCTCTCGGTTTAAGAACCTGAGGCATTGGTGCAAATGTTTGTCTAATTAGTGTCGATGAATGCGCGCATCGGATAAGACTGGGAGAAAGCAACTGAAAGCACCGCAATGACCCGAGGTTGTGAATGTAACCTGAAACTTCCTTGTTTCTATTTCTACGTAACAATTCTAGTCGATTCCTGTGTTGTGTTCTATTTTTTATATTCTCAGCTAACTTATTTAAACCTATAGGCACTTGTGGAAAAATATATAATTGTAATTACACAATTTCATTTACATAAGTATGTACTTCTTTAGTAATTACTGGGCAGGTATTTTTATATCTATTTATCAGCATAATTATTTTATTTATAATTAATGTATTTTTTTTTCTATTACTATTAAATTAGGTCATGTTCACAGAGTTGGTGTACGCCTTTATAGAAATATAATATAATTTTACCTTGTTAATAATTTATCGAGTAAATTATTAATAATTAGAATTTTAGGTCAAAATTATTATTTTTATAAATTATTATTATAACAACAGCCACACATTAAAAGTTGCAAAACAACAGTTAATGCACTCACAAGATATATTTTAAAGAGATACAACATTAATAGTATTTCTTCATGCGTATTAAGATAAAGTGTATTTCAAAATGTCAGTATTAATGCTCTTATAAGTTGCATACAGATATTCCGAAGAAAAAAATGGCATACTTTTTTGCACGCTCAAACTTGATACAGTTCAACGCGCTAATTATTTGGAAGCGACTTTCTCTTTACAGTAAAAGACCATAATTTAAGATGAGAACTCCTCAGATGCAGAGACAGCTTCATACGGTCCATTCATATGTGATGACCTGAGGGCCGGGCACAGGTACTTCCGCGAGAGTTAACTTTAAAAAAACTGCCATTGAATTCTTTGACGTTAAATGTCAAGCCTATTCTTTATATCTTTTAGACTTTTCTAGAGCACAGAGCTGGCAAAAGCGTGTTTTCTTTTAATCTATGTAAGTAGTTGAAATATTTTTTTTAATTACGGTTTCAATTGTAATTGGAATTACTAATTAGTGGAAAAAAAATGGAGTGATCCTTGTAAAATGTATAATTTCATAATTAATTATTATTAAGTAATAATTAATTTTTAATAGTAATTATTTATTACTTAATTTATATTCAAACGTGTAAAATGACTGCTAAATTATAATATATTAAAATAAGATAAATATGTCATTATCAATATTAAACTTTAATACTCCAAGCTGCAATAGCTTGTACCAAAATGTGAGTCACTTGCAAAACTTGTTTTTTTACTGCAACTAATAGTTTCATAAATTAATATTTATTATTCGCTTATTACTCTACTGTTCAATTTTATAGCGCATAATCATTACATTTAAGCAGACTTATTAAATGTAATTATATTATAATTAAACTAATATCTTATTGTCACATTAATGAGCTTTAATTACCGAAAAAAATGTAGTTAAGTCGTTTTGTTTATAGTTATTCATAGAAAAAAACAGAAGAAAAGGTTTCCCTTGAAATACATTACGTACATACTCGTATATTATAACATAAAGTAATAATAAAATATGATTTTTATTATATAATTCCCTGCAATTTGTCGTATGTAATAATACTTATAATATAAAAGTTTTTACAGCTTAGTTCACCAAACATTTGACTATGTTAGCTCGCAATATCTTCAAATACAATCGGTATGTTTCATCATATATATTATAATATAGCCATTTGTAAATAACACGTATCTACCCAATAATGTTTTGATACAAAATTAGTAAGTATTACGTAATTAGTTTAGTGAAATTATACACATCGAACGCTCAGCATAATGTTTACACTTACTCGTGTTTGTGAATTATTTGTATTAATAATGACATGGCTATTAGCTTCTCACGTTTCTCGAACGTTCTGTTCATTTTAACAAATTTTTAAATAATAAAATCTTTTTTCAATATTTTTAAATTTCATCTCCACAAGACCAAGGTTTTTATTAAAAGCACGGAAATGCTCAAGGAGACATTTAAGGAAATACGTTTATTATATTTTTTTTAAACACGTATATTTCAGCAGTAATAACAGACATTAAGGTTTCCAAAGTAGATAGATACAAAAAAATATTAAAATAATATAAAAATAAGTTAATTATATATACTTTTACTGCATTCACCCGTATTTTTAAGTGATAAAAAGGCAATAGGTACATACCAACAATTATCTCTACCGCGGCAATAACACTTTATCTATGCAATATAAAAATGTACGTAACTACATACATTAGAGCAAAACAAAATGTCACTCGAAAAATATTTTATATATACCCTCACGATTTCATTATCGTCTTAATACGTTATGTTCATACAATAATTAATAGCTAAAACTACCTGCGTTATAATATTATTCAAATAAATCACCTTGACTATGAAGTCAAGCTTTTTTAGCTATCTAAAAAAACCAGTATTTAAATTGTTATATAATCTTCGTAGAACTCAACAAGTCTTAGTATATAATAGAAATTTTCATATATTTGCATATGCATGTGCATAAGCATATATGTAGGTGAAATATGAATCACGACTATTTCAAGTTAAATAAAATTAACATAAATGTGGTTTACACATCACATGTCTAAGAGATTTCATATCACGATGATTCGAATCGTGACAAATCCTTTTAAAGCAGCTAAGTCTTAGTTTAACAATATTATATAATTACATAAAACGTTTATTCTCATTATTATAATTTAAATATGCAAAAGATTTCTATATTAGTGACTGAAATGCAATTATTCTCAACTACTGGTTAGAATTGAAAATGTTTTTTTGTGTAAACACTAATCAACTGTACCTAAAGGCTACCTAGGACACCTAGAATGTGTCATACACAAGTCGTATTATTTAAATTGCTCCCCGGGGGCTAAGTTATGTTTATATGAGTTTTATAACTATATAACTTATAAGACTCATATAAAAACATATCTTCTAAAGCAATGTGATTATTTTTACCGTTAAAACATATTTGCATAGGTACTTAATTACAAATAGATAGAGAAAATTCCAGCAATATATTCGCATTCATTAAGAACAGATTAATTAATATCACTATTAACCCAAAAATATAAAACTTGAAATTTCTCATGGTACTAATTGTTGTCGATATCATCAAGTTAATTAATCTTTTCCTAAATAACTGTATAAAATTTATAGTTTTTTTTTTGTAGGAACTCGTTATTATAAAACCTTTTTAGCTTCACGCTGTATCCCGAACAGGGTAGACAGAGGGAATCTGGGAACCTAGTGTTAAGATATTCCGCTCCCATTAGGACACTTTTGTTTTTTTGAATACTTCAATCACTGAGAATATTGAGTGATGGCACTCAAAGTCTCGATTTGCTCGACGCTCGAGCGAGGAAATGAAAATATTAATTAACTTCCACGAGTGAACATCGGAATCCACAACCTGTTGCGTTTACAGTCGCAGTCTTGTTCCCCTGGGCCACGACTTTAATTTTTCCTCCAATATGATATTCCTTATTCTCAACGAATTTTGGATACTTAAAATCTAAATTACTAAAAATCTAAACTTCCAAATAATTTAACAGAAACCACAAGCAAAGTCGTTTGCAAATCGCGTTATTACCGTAATAATATTGCAATTCACAGACTCCAAGCTGTCTACCACCGGTTAATGGCTTGGTCTAGCCTTGAAATGGGGAAATAAGTAAAAATAATATCCCAGGACATAGACCTCTCGATTATGTGGTTTTTGCAATCCCGCTCAGGTTCAACGTATGTGTATGCAAAAGCAATTATGCGATGTTTTTTATTGATTGTTATTTATAATTGTTGAACTGTAAGTTTGTTTTAATTGAGTTATTTAGTTTGCAAGGATGAGGAGGGTGTTTCATAATTGCTAACTATTTTTAAACGTTTAAAAATTTTTTTTATTATATTA
Source organism: Heliconius numata (assembly GCA_016802625.1). Taxonomy (NCBI): domain Eukaryota; kingdom Metazoa; phylum Arthropoda; class Insecta; order Lepidoptera; family Nymphalidae; genus Heliconius; species Heliconius numata. The sequence continues at coordinate 3,488,499 of JAEBDU010000098.1, forward strand.
AATGATGAAGAAATTAGTAAAATAGTAGAAGTTTTTGTTTTTGGAATATATTTGAAGAAACATGGATTCAGCTTCTTTATAGGTAGGTAAGTATTAACACTTTTTATAATTACAATTTATGAATTTTCCGTTTTGGTAGGTTAACAAAATAAAAAATAAAAAGAAAAGAAAAAGATTAATTAAGGAAATATTTTAAAATATTTTCTTAAATTATTCATATGAGTTACATTAAACATCCGGTAATCATTTTGATTTTAGCAAACTTAAAGATAACACTCACGCAAGGTAAAGAACTAATTAAAAACTTTTCTCAACTACCCTCCCGTACAAAAATACTGTAATCTACTAAAAAACATTTTTAAGAGGGAAATATATATTGAAAATGACTTAAGAAATACAATTTATATACGACATCGACAAATACTACTAAATAATACATTTCTGTGGGCACTCTATCGGTGCGAGCGGTTACGTTTAATATGCAAATAAAAAAATAATTAGCAGACATTAAGTAAAATTCTAAGCAAATAAATTATGATAAAATGTTTGCGCGTCTGAAATATGTACGTCAACAGTATAAAAAAACATGTATTCGGTAGGGTATTTGAATATTTTTTACAAGTTAACTTTAGTATGATTTATGCTTAACTTCACGTTAAATCGTGAACCTTGAAAACTTGTTTGAACTGTGATGTTGTCAAGCGGTAACTATTATTTGATTTAAAATTTATGATATACAAAAATACATAATTACTCAGACCACGCCGCCTTACAATTAAAAAAATGCAAAAAAAAAAACTTACCTAAATAGCTTAGTGCAAACTAAAAAAGATATGAAAAAGAAGACGTCGAAGCTGATATTGAAATAAGTTTGAATGTGTCTTTTATTTTAGATATAAAATAAAAAAAAATCCCGAGCACAAATTCTTCTCACTGACGCACTGTCACTTTTCAATGGTAGTACCGGCTTTTTTATTCTGTGGTCATCACGCCACGTCGCGTCTGCGGCTGCACGCGTGGCGTGTTAGCTGGACGGCGGATCGGTACGGACTGGCGGTTACAGCGTACGGGTCGTACACGCTATCGCCGTATGACTGCAACGACTGTCGACTTCACTTGTCTCCTCTGTGGGCACAAACTCCGTGGACCTCTAAATATGTTTTGCATTTATCTATTTTGAATAAATGAATACAATGCTAATGGTTTTAACGACTCGTTAATAATAGTCACTTGAATAGATTTGGAACTTAACTAGAAATCATTGAAAATCTGTATGTGATAAATAAAAAAAATAACTATTTTAGTTGAGCACTACAATAGTTGTTAAACAGCAAATTGTGTGAGAAATATGAAAGTAACTGATCTGGTTTAAACGATATCTACGAAAACCAGCCTCCGCCCCTGAACAGTGTGTTTTGACCCCAAAAGCAGTACCGATACACGCCTAAGCGAGCCGTCTAAAATACCGGTCCCGACCCGGCATCGTACGACAATCGCACCACCTAACACAAATATAACGTATACTGTAAATTCTTACTTGTTCTAAGAGCAAAATTCGCGTTTCATATTTTTACATAAATAACGGAATTATAACGCGTTATTTCTACAATTGTAACGTCGAAATTCTTAATTATTTTTTATCTCAGCCCAAATGACCTTAGCAACAATTTTTTCTCAGTAGATAACTCTTATTCACACATCCACGTATTTATTTTATAGGCCTGATAATACTCGATTTAATAGCTATGTAATATTCAAGGTTTCCCAGAACTCACATGTACGATTGAAATTCCAATTATATTTGCTTTTTGCCCTCTTTTCATATGAGAGCATCTTATCATTTTAGTTTTAGTTTAATATACAATATTTATATTACAATTTAATTAGTATTTTAATAATAATTAAATTGTAATATAAATATTGATTTAGGTGACAAATTTAATGTAAGATAATCCGTTATTTATAGTATTAAAATTAAGCGAAATTTTGAAGACTTTATTATTACATAAAAGCCATCACTTTTCAAATAAACATTTAATATCGTGAAACATACGAACATAAATAATAAAATGTCATATATTATATTAATTTCGAACTTCAATTTCCATAATTTACTCGAATACTGTTAATTGGAAGAACGAATAAATAACGGTAATATGCAAATAAAAACTTACTCGAAATAATTTCAATTATAAGAATCAAGTAAAACGTCGTAAGCAGAAAGTCGCTCGTGTTTCATTGGCATTGTACGTACACTCAAATTTCACTCAGTCGACATTTAAAGTGAAAAGTGAGTAATGATTTGAAGCAACAATTTTGTTTAAATATGTTTAAACAATACGACGTATTATAATTTATAATAGATTTTTTTTATTCTGTTATATTAGGCCTGCAATGGACAATGGATTGAACTTGACCTTTCTTGACATTATACTTTCTAAGTCATTTTAAGTACTATCCGAGTATGTATGTAGACTACTTACAAACATCAGAAGAAACTACTTAGCATTCCATGGACACATCGTGAGGGTACCGGGTTCATCACATTGCAAGGTGAAAAGTTCAGAACAGTTTCTGGGACTTCGGACGAAAATGTAGTCTGGCTTAAGGAGTTCTTAAAAGCCTATTAACGCTTATCTCCACTATCCTTGATGATTCTACTATTGCTGCCTTCCAATTACGTTCTAGAAATGATTGAAGGTTTGTAATTAATGACAATTATATAGGCCGAGGCAGGTATTACAGGCTGTTTTTTTTTCTTTTAGCAATCTATACAGATTTTGCTGTTATACCACTACATTTACTACGTCTACATTTAACTTCGTACAAACCAACCTATTCTTAGTCAGTTTCTTCGAAATTAAAGCACTAATAAGAAAATAAACTCCGTTATAATTTTTATATTTATTAATAAAATTATATATATATGAATTACGCTTGCGCCGGCGACTTCAAAGTGGAAACAATCATAAATACTTCATATACAAATATTAAAACAGTTAAAGCTTCATATTTAAATGTTAATTATGGTACTAATATTTTTATTAATTATGCTATTAACATTCATTAGTAACTAGTAGGAATTAGTCGTAGTCGAGTAGTGAGGCAACGAGACTGTAAATTATTATATTTTCATTTCTCCGTTCTGGGCAAAGTGTTGAGATCCGACACTTCGGTCAAACCGCTTATTTTCGTAAGTTAGGCGGAGAGTAGGGAATGGAGTGTCTTAGCAATATATTCCTGACTTACTACTTGGTTTTTTATTACTTAAGAGCATAATTATTGCTTATCGAATAATTATTTTAACAGTATTTAAAGATTAAATCTGTAAATAAAATATATTTAGCAATACTATACAATATTCTCTATCTAAAAAACTTTTACATTTCTTTTTACATTTAATTGTTTTTTAGAAAAGTCATTCTATTAACAGGAAAGAACTGATAGTATTGATATTTGCACGCAATAACAATACAATAATTATCTCGCGATGTTTACAAAAATGGACCCCGTCGAGATGTAAGCTTTAACCGCTGTGCCTTATCTTTGTTGGAACTATTGCCAATGACACGTAAATTCAATTTTATGTATTTTATTTTTTATGATTTATTATAATTTAGTAAGATTTATATATAAAGGTATATGTAAAAATAAGTAGGTATAGTTATCACGATGTAAAATGCTGTTTTGCTTGTCAACAGCTAACAAAGAAAAAAAAATAAAGACTACAAAGAAAAAAATAAAAATATTGAATTTTTATATTTTAATATGTAAATGTTGGTGACATTATGATGGTTTTTGTCAATTTTAAAAACTATTTGAAAAAGAACATAGTTAATTGGTTAGAGGTTTGGACGGATTTTAACAGGCGAGGATTCTTAAAACTTTTTTGTACGTATTTAAATATTTTCGTTTCCTTATCTATATATATAAAAGGACTTGTCCTCACTGACTGAGGTAAGACGCACGCACAGCCGTAACCGTTGTGCGTAGAAACTTGAAATTTGGACAGATGTTTACTTTTGTAATCTGGACATCCACTAAGAAGGGATTTTGAAAAATTTCAACCCTAAAGAGGCGAAATATGGGTTGAAAGTTTGTATGGAAAAAAATTTAAATCGGCACCGATTTTTATAAAATTTGTAATTTAGATTTTTAAAAGTATTTAATTGAACACGTGTTTCATCGTTTTCTAGAATTCTTCCCCTAAGGGTGCAAATAAGGGGTTGAAAGTTTGTATAGGTTTTTTTTAAATCGTCACCAATTTTTATAAAATTTGAAATTCAGACTCTTAAACGTATATAATTAAACACATGTTTCATGGTTTTCTGAAATTCACCCCCTAAGGGTGCAAATAAGGGGTTGAAAGTTTGTATGGAAAAATCTTCAAATCCCCACCGATTTTTATAAAATTTGAAATTTAGACTCTTAAAAATATTTCATTGAACACATGTTTCATGGTTTATTAGAATTCCCCCCTAAATAAGCTAGCGAAGCTGCGCGCGTCCGCTAGTTGAGTATATTTTGCAAATATTTTTCTTACTGTCTGTATGTTACTCCCTGAGTATTGGTCACTATTTGAGATTTCTATACAAGGCCAATAATCAGTGTGTTAGATAAGTGCAAATATTTTGAAGGCCTAGTCATGTTTTAATCCTTTTCAGACAATTATCTTATCAGCTTTATCTTCTCTATAAAAGAGACCTTGCTTAAATATTTCTGATAATATACGGGAAGTAAATATTTTACAATTTTTTTAATTACATTATGATGTAATTTAAATACCGAATAATTTGCTATTGTTACGTCTTAAGTATAAATTTGCTGAAAAATTCAAATAATATATAGTATACATGAGGCCAACCATGGAGCGTATGAATCTAAGCGTGATAGGTTGTGAGTTCGATTCCCACTCGAGGAAATGAAGTCAGGGCATAGCCCAGCGTTGAGTTCTACATTAACGCGATTTAGAAACAATTATTAATTTCACAGATTTTCCTATGATTAACCTCTTTGTGGTATTTATCTAGATGTTGTACTGCCCTGAAACGATATTAATGCTATTTAATATTTTTATTTCTGACTTTTAGTTTTATATAAAACTACTGATGGCCTAACGTTATATACAAAAATAACACTAAACTTTTTATAAATACAATACCGGTACAAGCTCAGTACAAATTTAACTGGTAAATCATTGACCTTGACCAACTCTGACATGTAATGAAAAATGATTTTACCTTGGAGTTTTTTATTGTTTTTCTTATTTCTTTTTCCGCAAAAACAAATTTTCTGCAATTTGCAATTTGCGAATACACGTTATACTTGCAAAATATACACTTATTCTTCGAATTTACATAGCGATATTTAAAATGTAAATTAACATGAATATTTCGAAAAACATCCTTTTTATTTAAATATGCAAATAACGTATCTATTACAAATTATAAGCATATTCCGCAAAATTATTCTACACATAAAAGAAACATGATATAAGACAACATGAAACTTGGTTATACAGGGTGGAAGAGGCAGCGCTCCTTTTACTGAAACTGCATATAGGGTAAAATATTTCAAACCCAGAACTAAAAAAATTAATCAAGGTACCTCAACAGTTTTGACATAGAATTTTTTTTTATTTCACGATTTTTATCCATACCTGTATTTCGTGTGACGCACACATACGTGTTCGACGTTGCCGTTTTGGCAGATAAGTGTGTGCGTGCCTATGTTATACTTTACAAATGGTGTTTTATTTTAAAACGATAATTTTATTATTTATTTTGTTTCAAAAAATAACTATTTCATTTTTGAGAATTATTTTTTTCTGAATTACATTAGGCTTTTATAGAGTAGTTAAAACTGTGGTTTCATTTAAAGTGGTGCTGACAATTCCACCCTGTATATGTCTCATAGTCATAGACCATACCACCACGTAATATGGGTACAGTATCTGAACTAATTACTTAAATGGATGTCACTGGAGGAAAGTTAACATAAGCTGGGTAATCGTGAACGGCACAATGAGTGTCTGAGTCCGTGTCGTCGTACGATAACGAAGACAATTACCGCATTTGCAAGATAATAGAAGTAGATGGAAACGGGTAATCTATTAGATGCTCTCTTACCGTAGAAAATGGTGGCCTAGTTTCACTAATTGAGACATTACATCGACAGTATAGGAATTAAATTTTGTTCTCAATTTTCTTAACTCATCCTTTGTCTTTTGATTAGTAAATGGGAATGTGATCGATTGGTCTTAGCTTACTTTATGCGTAATGTAAAAATAATATAGAGACTATGTATGCATTTAATTTTGACAAAAGGTAAAACAATAAAGAAATACATTTTAGCATTATTCTACTGAAAAACTGCATAGAATGAAGAAGGTTTTGCCCCAAACTGTACTTCGGTACTAATAATATTTAAAATACAGAGACAAAATAGTACTGCTCAAAATTTCGATAATTTCGTTCATTCCATTCTTTCTTTAATTATTTCGAATGTTGAGTAACTAAAAAAATATTTAATAAATATCTAATATATAAAAAGATATCAACGTAATTTTTCAACCATAATTCTGGCATAAATATTGTACATGAGCACCATAATAAAGATCTTTAAAAATCCTATTTAACCTTTTCAATATTGAATTAATGTTTTTTTGTTAATTAATTGAAAAAAAAAAGTTACCACTGCGTTTTTGTGCTGATTCTCATATTAAACTAATTGACTTTTAAAAAAAAGAAGCTCTCGACTTCGACTTTGACTTTTAACAAGCAACATTAAAACGTAGTAATTCACAATTTTGCGTATAGCACATATTACCAAAATGTAAAGTGTAAACCCCTCAGTTCGCATCTATTTGTCTCCATTTGAAGAACACAAGAAAGGGAAATGAACGATTTCGGCGTCCATGTCATGAGAGCGAGGATGTGTCTCAAATTCTACCTTCGTACGTGTTCAAAATTACGCCGACATCCGGAAGGATGTTGTGATGTTCTCTATACGTATTAAGTTTGTAAATTTTTAAACGCTGATATGATGTTACATGTGTGTATTCTGTTACACAATAACACAAGAACTATGACTCAGGATGGTGTCTTAAGTTTATTTGTTAGTCATTTTAGGATTCTGTACCTCAAAAAGTAAAAACGGAACCCCTATAGGATCACTTCGTTGGCAGCCTTGTCCGTTTGTCAAGACCATTTATTTATCTCAAGATCACGTAGAAGTACCAATCTGAAATTATCATTATATATTTAGTTCTATAGTCCTTTGAAGTACAGCATAACAAGCTGAAATTCCTCTATAGTCAAAACTATTAGGTCCTTCCTGCGGATATACTTATATGAAATTTGGCACGAAATTAGAACTCGATGCCTCCAACACCCAATGCCTCCAGAATCTCGCAGCTCTTGGCACAAAGCTCCCCCTGGAGGCGGAAAAATTAAGAAATAACTCTTTCTATTAGAAAAAAACTAATATAACATTAGTATTAATTCCCACAATTTTTAGTCCCAAAAATAATTCTCACTTTAGACAAAGTCAAACGTTCCTCTACACGACGCTTGAAAGTCATTCTACCTTCGTCTTTTATTAACGTAGTGAATTCAATTGCTCTTAACACAGATATCGAGGAGCACTTAACCCATCAAACAATTCAAGGTTAACCAATGTCTCCCATAGAAAGTGTCACTTTTATTTCACACTATATGAAATATACTTTGCATGCACTTTGATATACAAACGGCATCTCGAGATCGATCTTGCGACTTGAGAGCAATTTTTAAATAAAGCCTTAAAGGTATTAGAAATGAAATAAGATACTCTTTATTAAAATATATACTTTTTAATAAAGAAAAGTCACAATCGATCTAAGATTAATTCTAATACCTTTTTTTCTTCCTACACAATATCCTCCACCCATTTGACTCAAAACCACAGAGTGTCCGAATATTAAAGTTATTTTTATCCAGCAGGATTTAAAATATCCAAAAATATATATAACTTATAAAATGTATAATATACAAATAAATAATTTTCATTTCATAAATAGACATATACTGGGTCAAAGTGTACGAAATAACAATAATATTGAGAATATTATACTTTTTTTTAAATAACGTTGTAATTTTAATTTTTTGATAACAAAAATTATTGATAAGTTTTCATAAATTTCTATAAAATTCCATAGCTTGAACTGAACTAAACAAGCTACCCAGTTGTATGCAGTAAGCCTGGTTTCAATTATTACCAGTCTTGTTTTAAGCCTTTCAAAATCTCCAGTATCAGGCGTAACGATCGGGGAGACCAACTAACACTATTTTACCTTTATTTACACGAAGTAAGTGTACCAGCTTAGGTCTTATTATTTACGCTTATTGTTTTATAGTAAATAGAATTAATGGAGTAAATAAAAATTTGCCTAATTCTTACTGGGCAACATACCTATATAAACAACTATCTTTTGATTAATAACTTTTTATATAAGGAAGTAAAAAAACTGATTCTGTATTTAGCCATATATAGCTAATTTTACAAGACCTAAATCGTATTATAAGTTCTGGCTTCGTTCCAATTTTCATACCTGTAGATCTACGGGAAGCACCTGTAGGTTTTGAATAAGCACCGAATTTCACATGAAATGCAGAGAAATTGATGCATAAGTATTCGAATCTTTTGATTGTGTTCACTTAGAAGCATGATTTTTTCTATACTCCAAGAAATGGTAACCGACTAAATATTGGACAATAATTTCAAGTTAATACCTCCACGCGACCTCGAAATAAATGGTCTTGACGGACGGACAGACAGCCAAAAAAATGATCTTACAGGGGTTCCATATTACTTTTTAGATAGGGAACCTTAAAAATTTCTAATACCGTTTTCACTTCTAGTACATTCATAAAGCAATAGATTGACAAAAGCAACACAAACACGTTTCACTAGAATAAGTGAAAGTCGCAAAGGGCACTTACTTTTAACGTTAATTAATACACATAATTTTCAATATTTATGGCAAATAGTTATTCAGAAGCTATAATCAATAAATAATGTTTGTTTCATGTCCATGTAGATAATTGAAGAAAGTGTGTGAAATATATGCGCAGAGGCATAAGCGTGCGGTTGTAAACGTGACGGTCGTGGATTCTCATGCATGGAAGATGAGAAAGTGAAAAACAAAATAACATATTCCTTTTTTTTCACATAAGAAAATAAGTGTTCATGTCAAGAATACATTTTATGGAGAGAATTCTTAAACAATTACTCGTATATTTTATACTGACATACTCTATTTAAAAGATATGAACCTACAAGCATCGTATCAAGAAACACTACATAAGCATTTTCTTTATTTAGACGCTTTACCTAGTGTCAAGGCACTCCATTCTCCGCTTTATCTCGTACCAAGACATTGCGAGGTGACTGGTAGAACTTGATTGTTTGTACACCAATAAACAAGACCTTCATTTCACTTCAATTGAGAAATATATATTTCTGTTTATCGTTTAATTTAATATATTATTGAATTAAACGCGTAGGTCACTATTATTAGGCTAGAATTTCAAGTACACGAGTAAGTAACTGGCATCTGAGATAGGCTGTGGGTCTAGTGCTGGTTCGCCCACAGATGAATAATTTACGGCCTAAGCAGTTACTTATATAGTGTAGATTGTTAAAGGATCAGTTCTACCGTCAAGGTGTCAAGGTGG